>JAKOGI010000297.1:0-92500 GCA_029747015.1 Carnegiea gigantea | reverse complement strand
ACACCATTCTTATATGGTGTAGGAGTATTGTCCCTAAACATAGATTTCGTCTTTGGTTGGCCCTGCAAGATAGACTACCTATCAATGCGTTATTGGCTAGACATATACCTGGCAGATAGAATATTTGTGGTCTGTGTGACAATCCTGGCGAAACTGTGGACCATTTATTATTTGAGTGCAGTCATGCTCGGCAGGTCAGAGAAGTTGTTCTCAGTTGGTGTAATACCTCTTGGAGACTTACTGGATGGATACAATGGCAACAAGCTATTCTACGCAAAAAGCACATTATTGACAAATGGTTTCCCTGCTGTATTTTTGCAGCCATAGGATATCACCTGTGGCTGGATAGAAATGCGTCAATATTTCAGGGCAAGCGACAAAGTATTCAGGAAACGTGTAAAAAAGTGAGGGCTGGTTTCGAGATGGGAGGATTTCTTATTTAGCTAACTCAGGGAAGCATAGAGAAGATGGGAAAAATATATTGTATAAATTAACTGAGGCTTAGTTATATATGAACCCTTCTTAATAGATAAGGTGGCATCTAGACTAAGTGCTCCTAGTGTGTGAATTGTTGAGTTATTAATGTTGTTCGAAAAAAAAAACAACAACCAGCTCATGTTGAATGGTTGCCTGTGCTGTGTGGGCACTATAAACTTTACAATCATGAAGAGGAAAATTGGTTGAAGAAACAAGGGAATTGGGTTTGGAGACCTAAGACAGCTCCTCTTTTTAATGCTGACCCTACACCTGTGGTGGAACAAGCTTTAGAGGTTTGGCAGCAGGTTGGTAAACGAATGAGTATAGTCGTGACTGTGCAGCATGAGACACCAGTTAGAAATTCTTTTGAACTCTTGGAGACAGTGATTGAAGATCAAGGTATAAGAATAGAAGATGAGTTGGTTGATAAAGGGGTGGGTGGGGCTGGCCCTTACCATGGATAACCTTTTGAGTTAGAATGTTAGGCTTAGGGAACCAAAGGGAACCAAGAAGCAAAGGGCTATTTTGGCCTTTTGTAGTAGAAATAAGGTTCTAAGGTAGGAGTTTAGAGGTAGGTGTTCGTTTCACTACGTTACACTTAAGTTAACGCGTTCGGTTTTTGCTAAGGAATGCAAAAGGATCAAGGATAGGCTCTTGGTCACGGAATCTACTTTTTTTCGTTCAAAACAAAGATTTTCTTTTTTTTTTGGGGTATGCCGCTCTACGAGCAAAGAGTGCCACTTAGAGTGGAGCGAAAACAAAGCGACAAACAAGGGGAATTCTTCGATTTCTTTTTTGAGGAAATCTTTTGATTGCGTATTGAATATAGATCCATGTCTTTCTTGTTCCACTAGCTAGGACAAAATTATCACATGTCCGTTTTGTTATTACAACCTTATTTTTTGATGTCAAAGACCAAAAGCTACGCACAAATTCTCATTCGATCTTGGTTGTTCTTAACAGCGATGGCTATTCATTTAAGTCTTTGGGTAGCACCACTAGATCTTCAACAAGGTGGAAATTCTCGCATTCTCTATGTACATGTTCCTGTGGCTTGGATGAGTATTCTTATTTATATCGTTACGGCTATAAACACTTTCTTAACAAAACATCCTCTTTTTCTTCGCTCCTTCGGAACCGGTATAAAAATGGGTGCTTGTTATACGTTGTTTACCTTAGTTACTGGGGGGTTTCGGGGAAGACCCATGTGGGGCACCTTTTGGTGTGGGATGCTCGTTTAACTTCTGTATTCATCTCATTCCTTATTTACCTAGGTGTATTGTGTTTTCAAAAGCTTCCTGTTGAACCAGCTCCAATTTCAATCCGTGCTGGACCGATTGATATACCAATAATCAAGTCTCCAGTCAACTGGTGGAATACATCGCATCAACCTGGGAGCATTAGCCGATCTGGTACATCAATACATGTTCCTATGCCTATTCGAATCTTGTCTAACTTTGCTAACTTCCTCTTCTCAACCCGTATCTTGTTTGTTCTAGAAACATGTCTTCTTATTCCATCTTTTCTCGAATCTCCTTTAACGGAAGAAATAGAAGCTCGAGAAGGAATACTAAAACCTAGTTCACTCACTGAGTCTCGTTACATCCATGGCTGAATGGTTAAAGCGCCCAACTCATAATATAATTGGCGAATTTAGAGGTTCAATTCCTACTAGATGCACGCCATTCAGTTCCCATCTGTGAAGTAAAGAACGTCAACTCGAACTGCACTAGGTTGAGTTACTGAACACTAACATAAACTCACTGCCCGGGAAGTGGGCTGATCAGGCCCAAGCTTCGTCTTAAGACAAGAGGGGAGAATCTCTATTATCCTATAAAAGAAATTCTGTGTGAGCCTTTACTTCTCATTTCTGTTAGAAAGGTGTAAAAGAGTTTTCATTTTCATTATTGAGCCAATCGTTCTATGTATTATCTTTCTTTCTGCCGTTAGTGGATATGTTTATATGGCCCTTTTCTCGTTAAGGCATAATAGGAAGGTAACATTAGTTGTCTCATCCTTGCTCTAACCTTAGATTTAGCCTTTTCGCTATCCCCCGTGTCCGAGGGTACCTCATGCTTATAGGCCTTATATGCTTATGAAGGCTGATGCTTTTTTTTCTTTTACTATATTTCCACGGTATCATACCTCCCCTCGCAAGATAGGTTTCTGGACCTATTCCTGTTGAAGTCAAGCTATTGCAAGAACTACAATACTTCATTTAGGAGCAACCGTATTGGTTATTCTATCGTTTACAAGATTGACCCTGAACTCACTGATCAAAGTACACCCTTCCGCTGCCTACTAACCTAGGTGGGATACTCTCAACCTTGAAACAATGGAAAGTCCCACCTTATGGGAGATTTTCATGATCCGTTCCATTACTGTTGACGTTAAAGCCCCAGTAAACTACTGTTGACCGGGAAAGCCCAAGAGGCGAAATCAATACATTCGAGAGGAAAGGAAGGAAGGAAGGGGCATCCATGCCCTTTTGAGGCTACTAGTTAAGAGATCAAGGTGAATATGCATGAAATCTAAGGGACTAATCCATTCAGTTCTACTCCTATGCATGCTTCTGCGAGCAGGGGAGATGTAATTGAAGGGCTACAAATCCATCTTGAAAGTGCTACCAGTATTATGGACGAATGAGATTCTTTGGGCTATCTAAGCTCAACGATTTGGAAGACTTAATTCTGAAGGCTGTTAAGCCTACCTCTGCTTTCTCTTCTCTCGGGCGAACACTTCGGTTTCTTCTATTGAAAGTATATCATCCTTCATTCTATTTCCGGGAATGCTTTTCTCTACTCCACCCACGAACCTTTCATATGACAATGTTCATTGGATTAAAGACGAAGAAATTTCATTTTGCTTTCATAAAGACCTACGTTTCGTCTAACCTTTACATACACTATGGCATCCCCTTTTTTTCTATTTTCAGCCTTCAAATAGAAAGGTGGCCATCTATGGAAGCGTGGAGAGGAGTAGTTAAATGGGCAGGAGATAATAACAGAATAATTGTGTGCACTGGTGGACCTAATACTTCTGTGCTCTCTCTCTTCTGTCATATTACATATATTTAGTTAGTTTCATTTAGTTTCCATTAACTAGTCATGGAGTCGCTATCTTTTAATCACTGAAAAAAACTCCCGATATCTGTATTACTATAGCTCCCCTTATTCATTATTAGGAGCCTGCTTCTTTTCCCATTACTCTAAGCGCATTGTGCGTTATCGAAGGACTTTGAAACATCCACAGTACCCCCTTATGTGCTCTGTTTTCATTTAGAACCCAGCTTCACCACTCTATCTCACTGTAGCCATCCTGATGGAGAAGATTACTGGGCCACTCTCTATGGGTTCACTCCGGTTGGCATTTACAGATGTCAGGGTTAACAAAATTATCCGGATCTTACGCTGATCCGAGGTGACCGGCCCTTCGACCTCGAGGCACTATTGAAGGGCAGATTGGGCCTGTCAGTTTATCAATCTTTTGATTAGCGAAAACAGCCTTTCCTTAGCCTTTGATACAGTCTTGTCTGATAGAAGTGGGGAAGCACTGCTAACAAGCACGAAACTGGGGCAGGCCAACTAGCAGCCATTAGATCTCCCAGTTGATTCTTTCTTAGTCAGAACATTCGATTGAGATGAGCTATATCTTAGCAATGCCATTTCTTATTTAGGGCTATTCCTAGGCTAGGCCAGGAGCTGACTAATCGAGGATGGGATCTAGAAGCTGGTCTTCTTGATAATATTTTTCACCGTGACCTTTATTCCATGAAGAAAGCAATCCTGAACCTAGGGGGCTACCAACAGACGAACCGATAATGTCAAGAGCTCTGATTTGATTGAACTATGTGCTTAACACATGAAATTCTATTCAAGGTTATTTTAAGATAGGAAGTTGTCAAAGCAGCTTTCTCGGGCTTTCTTCAATCAGTATCTGTTTGAGATGACAGCACTCACAGGACAAGCAGAAGGAGTAGCTCCATTTCAAAGTGAGGAACGAAGCTACTTTACCGAGCATGCCACTCGACTCTCGGGACAGGCTCTCAGAGCGGAGCTGCAAAGCTAAGATTTCGTCTCTCAGTTCTGATCCGTCTTAGTTATAGTCCTGTCCTAGCCCAGGAGATGAAGAGCTAGAATTAGAAAAAGAGCGTCAGAAGACTGCACATCACTGAAGATATTGTCAGATCTTTCTGGTTGATTGAAGCCAAGAAATGGTATCAGGGGGCAGGGCAAGATGGAGAGAAGCGTGCAATGTATTGACCTGAAGAAAAACTGCTTAGCACCAGTTGACTCCGAGAGATGAGCTAGCCCCTGAAGGGAAGATACACATGACACTATAGACTGGCATTCCATTCAAGCTCAAATCCTATTCTCTAGTACAACGCTTAGTTATTTGCTATCCCATTCTTTTTGATGCAATCTCTAATGGAGTCAAAAAGGATAAAGAAGAGAATCTCTTTGTTTTCCACGAGCATAAAGGCAAGCAAAAGAAGAATAAAGGAGACTTTATGAGCATAAGACTACAAACCAAACTTTTAGCTAAGTGTGGCATGTGCGGAAGCGTGGCTAGTCTAAAGAGAAATGCCTACTTACTGTATTAGTAGTTTTCGTCAAGATTGGCTAGGTAAGCACCTTAGTAAACCAGATCAATTGATACAGTGGGCTTCAGTTTCCATTAAAAGGGCTTAGACCTTTTTTAGATTCTCCGTGGATCCAGGCAATAGCCCCAGTTGGAATGCCAAGGAGGTAGATAGGGAATGGAGGAGGAGTCATCGTAGCTTAGAACATCTAACTCCAGTATTAACAGACTGGATTTTTAGCTTCATCTGAGCCTTTTAAAGAGGAGTTTCACTCGAAAGCATGATTTACAGAACAACTATCTAGTAGTTGAAGCAAAGGCATGTTGAATCTTTTTACAAAGAAATGTCCTAGTCGACCTCTTGACTTTCCTTAATAAGGTTCAAAGAATTTCCATCAAGATGTTATACACTTTATTTTGTCGTTCATAGGAGGCAGAAGGGGGAGTACTCTCTGGGCTTGGATACGGTTAGGTTCGGGAAGAAATGCTTGAAGCAAATAGAAGATTTGAATGCCCCGGAAAAAAAACGGGTTCCATCTGCATAGTAGATTAGATCCTATCCATACAAGGTCGCGCAAGTCTTCTTCCATGATTTGATTCACTAAATCTATAACGCTTTCCCTACTTGTCAGAGGGAATATTCCACTGACGATGTCACAGCTGAATTCACTCTTTTGTCTTCTGCCCTTGAAGCAATCTCGATATTTTAGAACATGGCGTTTTAGTACGAGTTCGCTGACTATTGGATACTGGCATTATCTGCATTGGTTCAGTGCGTCAAAAGAGGGATCGGACATGAAGGCTATCTTAGAGTATGAGAATAGCTCTACCTATTGATTTCCCCTTTGATAAAAGTGATAAAGGTTTGCCTCTTATCTTCTTTCTTTACGGACTGACACTAAAACTTAAGGATGAACAGCCAATCGTTTCACTTTATATTAAGAGAAGAGGGCTCCAGCCAATAGAAAGACTAGCCCTGAAATTGAAATCTCTTTCTGTCAGGTCTGGTTAAGTAGAGAATGAATCTTAAATCCATTACGAGTTTACTACTTGATTACGTACGGCTTCTTAACAGGATTGGAATTATGACTTCCATTCTTTTTCTTCGTAAGCAAGTCTTTTTTTGGACCTGGGACCTGGATCCGATCCCTATCCAGCTAAGCAACTACACTTGTAGCTCGCATTACCGCTACGGGACTTACTTATGCTGTACGCTCCTTTTGACTGATGCATTCCCTTTTGCTCTACTTAGATTCCTACATTGATACTCTTCTTCTTATATTCTAACTAAAGATTTTTTCTCCCTTTCTCTTTATCTCGGCACCCCACCCATGCTGACTCAGGCAATCCCAAAGAGTTTCTAAGTCATCTCCATACCATAAAAAGTAGAAAGAGTAGCAATACCAGTAGCTGGTTTTATCTAAGGAGATAAAAGAAAAGAATAGAGAGATCACCGTGGACCTGACAACTACGCTCATAGTCATTGCTATAGGGGGAACTTTATTTCGGGGTCTTTATAATCATCAGCTAGGTTTTAGAACCAGTAACTGAACTAGGTATGGAGCATAGAACAAGGCTGTTTAAATTCGATTCCTTTGTATAGGACTGTTAGGGAATAAGCTTTGAAGTAAGGAATGTAGTAATAGCGGGGAAAACTGACCACGAATAGGCCAGGGGAAGAGCCAGATGCTATAGCTAAATATGAATAAACTACGGATGATGAAAAAATCGAGAGATGGAAATTCTTGAGTCATTCTTGTACACAAAAATGCTTCAAGAGAAGCCCAAAGATTTAATACGATGAGACCTAATCCGTCTAATGGTACGTGTAGCTAGAGAACTACTAATTCCACTACCAAAAGAGTTGACAAGTCATGAAGCATACGTAAATCCCTAGCAAAAATAACAAACTTCATTTTTCTTAGACCTTGGCAGTTCCAAGTAAGGATATTAATCATAAGGGAAATATAGGATAGTAAGTATGGAACACACGACCTTAAAAAAGCTAATGAGCTCAAGAGTTATGGGCAATCTCCATGTCTAAATCTCCTATTGGAGTCTCCTGCAAAAAATCCTCACAAAGTCAGGCATAAAAGCATTTGTTATGCCATCTTTTCCTTTTTGGCCCTGCACTTGGTTTGAATAAGGATAAAGCATCGGAGTAGACTCGGTATGAAAAACGGATACTGTGTGTTGGGGATATTGCGGGTGAAGATGAATTAGGAATGGTGAAGGCTCTGTACTCCCATCAAGTCCCACAGGCTGTGTAGTACTTTTAGTAGTATGTTCAGCTACACGATAAAGAGTAGACCTATGAGCAAGGTAAATCCATTCTATGGATGTTTACGTGCGATATATCGATCGACCTAGAGAGAAAAAATCGAAAGAACGGCTTAAAACGATGATTTCAGGGCATGACGAACATTCATCTATTATAAGATAGAGATCTCTCCCGCTGGTATTTTACCTTTTCTATTTTATAGGATTCCTTTCCGTCATACAAAAGGAGTTCTTATCGTTGGGCCTGGCTACTATGAAAGTGACCGTGGCTTGCCGTGCTTGCGGAAAAAAGTGGTAGGCGTACCTGACCTAACTTTTAGTCATTAACAGCCAAGCAAGTCAAAATTAGATTAACCCATGATGGGATGCTTACCGATTTCACTTTGACGAATTTAGAAAGTGACGAACTAGGATTAAGGCTTTTTCCTTACTCGAAGCCGTACGGACATCCTGACCCCTTTCCTTCTTTATTTTTTCTTTCTATTTTGAAGAGCACTTGTCCGTCATCGAGGTATTCCTTTAGTCTTTCCATTCCTCCCGACCCGGCTGTCTTTGTTGAAGTAGTGTCCTTGTCACCCGAAGGATCACCCTCCAAGCAGCTAGCAGGTTCAGTAGAATTTAGAAATGTGAATGTGGTAAGTCAATACTAAATATCTTTATTGGGGTGCTCCCATGCGGTATTGCTCGATCGATTTAGTTATGAACAAGAAAAAAAGTCCACATAAGAATCGAAAATATGGCAAGAAGTGCTAGGATGTGAGGCTAAAAAGTGGAAGATATTGAGATAGCTTAACTATCAATACAGGTTTCAATCGGTTAGGTAAGTTTAGGGTGTTAGGAAGGGTCTTCCATTTCATCTCTGTATGCTAAGCATATAAAGGAACCTGTGAAACACCCTCTTAACTGAAAAAAAAATTCTATATCACAGGAGCCATAACCTACTCTGTAGAAAGACCATCCCAAGAAGACGAAAAAGGCATTAGATAGACGCCTCACTGGCAAGATCTATTTCCACTTTGATGGAAGCATATTGGGAATTAACACAGTAGTGGTTTACGCGTGATCAATGGCCTTAACAAGCCCAACGTCCAATGAACTTTGAGGTATAGACAAATTAATTGAACGTCTAGCCCTGTGTCCATAGGCAGTCTTGGAGTCATTCTTACTTCAACGATATGATATTAGCTATAATCGATTGAATGGAAAATCTCTTTCAAAGCGAAGACAAGGACTAGTAGCCGGATTACTTACGAATACCAGCATCGTCTCTGAAAAGCATTAGCATTCTATTACTCTTATGTATCCTTGTCGCGAAGGGCTCACTGGTTGGGGTAGCCCCACTCTTAATACTCAATATAAGTCCCTACACCCTCCGAGCCTTCGATTATCCCTGACTCGTGATTCGCTAATTCTTTTCTTCCGCCGGACCGAGCTTCGACCGAGATTTTCAGTGATGAATTTGCATATAGCCATTCTCAAGCAAGCCTTCTCTTTCTAATTGAGATACTTCCGGTGCTTGATTATACACATGACGTTCTCCTTTCGAATGCTCTAAACATCATCAAATCCAGAAACAACAAGGTGAGATGAAATAGAAGTTCACATCAGCCATGTAAGAAGACCAGAAGTACCATTTATCTAAACACGACACGATTAAATAAAGCAATCGAAAGAGAGGAGAATCACTCTATGGGAGTCAAGCTAGGTCTAGCCTCCTACTAAAATAAAAATGCCGATAAAACAGCTCGAAACTGGTGCTTCTTTCTTTCCCGATAACTGGGAGTTTGGGGTTGGTTTGGCTCCTTTTATTCTCAGTACTACTTCAGTATTTGAAGAGGCAAGAAGCCTATCTCTTGCCGGCTCAAAAGATATCTCCCATTTATTCAAGGAATTACTCTATCTTTTCTTCTTTTTCCTCAACTACTCCGAAACTGAAAAGATGGAATTGCCTTACATTCACCTTCTTAAGTATTGGTACAGATACTAAGTCCAATTAGAGTGGAAATCATTCAATCCGGGGAAGAAGGAATCCATTTTTCCTTAGGTAAGGATAAGGAAAAGCACTTGGTCTTTCTCCAGTTCTCATTTAAAAGATATACTCTTGAAGCTTCAGGGACATAGAAGAATGAGTCTGCGTGCGCGTGCCAAAGATCAATTTTTCGAGTAATTGTAGGAAGGGTAGGATAAAGTGCTTCGAGCAGGAAGCATACAAAGCAATCCAAGTGTAAGAAAGTATTAAGACCAAAAGAGACTTTTTACGCTTCGCTTCTTCTGAACTAGCGCTTTAAGGAAGCATCGCGGACTTTCTAATGCGACTGACCATGCTACAGGCAATGTGACAAACAGATAAGGAGTGGATCTAAAAACTACAGACTGCAGAGGTCAACCCTATCTGTAGGTCAAGCTTAACCTCTGTCTTTTTTCACCTTTCATACTTAACTAGGAATCAAAGGCATAATGAATTGAACACAGAGAGAATCAAACTGTAGAAAGAATTGACTCGGCTAAATCAATTGTAGTAAGAGAACTCCCATGAAAAACTCTCCTATCGCCCGCACTGGCTTTCTCGCTAGCTTTAGCGAGAACCTTCTTTTATTGAAAAGGCATAAAGTCTTCAAAATGCAGAAAAAAACTTGACGAACTGGCTAACAGCAAGGTACCTAATTCACTCGTAACACTAACCCCTGAAGTGACTGCAGGCCCTTAAGAGTACCCTTCCTCCAACTGCGCTTAGTCCTTCAAACCTTCAAGCACCAGATTCGTTCACTTCCTCCCCGACGGGTAGGTATCGTATGAAAAAGATTGAAAATGGGGATCAGAGCTGGTCTTAACGAGCCTTTTCTACTATGCTTTGAGCCACTTCCAGTAATGGGAGGACCTGTCTTTTGCCCTTATACTCTATTAATAAGGAAATTTCCTGGTGTCACTCAAACTCCTAACTCATTTTCGCTGTAGGCATAGAGCTATGGGAATGCTGCTTTCATAGGCTAAGGGATAACTCTGTCTTTTTTCACTAAGCCCCAAGCAAGGCTAACGAAGGAAGTAACATTAGGTAGGGCAATCACTCCTAACTTGAGGGTAAGAACTGGAATCGATTGAAAATGGGATCAATCAACATAAAGGAAAATCTCCTCTTTCCATGCAGTTAGCTTGACTCCTGCTTCCACTTCGCTTTAAAGGATTGGGGTGGATATCTAAGCCATATTCAAAAGGGAGATAAGTGGATTGAGCATTTTTTAATGCAAATAAAGAACTAGAAAAAGTGAGTTTTCTTTGCTTTGTACGTTAATAGTTGACTAGAAGGATTGCTAGCTCTTCTCTGTCCTTAGGTTGTACTACCTTCCTCTATGCTTATTCGATAGCAGTGGATTCGAATTTGTATATGCAGCTAAACTTCCTCATATGGTTCAACCTGTGTATGTGGAATACTTTTTTGCGGGCATTCTTCTCGATATGGTTTTGCGGAATAGCCAACCTTAAGAAAGAAAGTGTCCCATGCTTCGTCTTAGCTTCTGCAGAAATGTTGACTACTTAGGTAGATACGGCTATACATCTATAAAGATTTTGCTTGCTTAGGCAGATACATCTCTTTCGATTCTGTTCAATGCCCGCCCCGATCCCTGGGGTCTAGTTTTACTTTCGAAGAACCCGCTATTAGCATCGCTCCACTAAACCGGGGAAAGAAATTCATATAGCAGGGTCTAAAAGTCTCGCTATGGGAGCTTCTTTCGCAATTGTAAAACTTGTGTTCTCGCAGTCTTTTTAGGCCAAGGCAGCTCAGTTTAAACCGCTCTAGCTAATCAAACGATCAAATCACTCGGGAATTCCTACTCCTTCTGTGTAGCTTTCAAATCTTATGCAATTGTGGAGAGTTGACATTTGCTTTTTTAGTTACCGTATGTGTGGGCGGAATAACCACCAGTGGTCCTGTCCAGTCCTCTCGTAACATGTAGAATGGGGCTCTATCTTGACTCTTGTCCACTCCATCAAAGTGCTTATTCATTTAGACACCACTTGTGTGGAGCCTCAAAGAGGGGTAAGTGGATTCTCTGCCGTAACCGAGGATTCCTCTGACTCCCATCCAAGCTGATCCAAAGGGTAGTTAACATTTCATATCCAAAAACGCCTCCTGCCAAATGTAAGAAATTGAGGACTAGGGCTTAGGGCTTCGAGTAAGCCACGGGTAGGCAACTTCAATAGGTCGAGGGGAGAAAGAAGATTTACAAAAGCCATTGCCGTTGACTAAGAGTGATTACACGAATGGTTTTCTAACCGGATCCCTCGCTTTGCAGAGCTAATGGAAAGCTTCTTAGGAATGATAGCGGCCTGAAAAGGGCAGACGTAATGGACTCATTTTTCTACTAAAATCTTCCAACTCGGCTTACTAAACGGATTGGAATCCTACTGAACAGAAGGAAGGAATCGAAGACTAGGATAGGATGAAGGGCAAGGCATTAGGCGCTGACAGACAGGCTGATGTGCTTTTACTCGAAGGATGATATTCTTTCATTCAAAGTAGAAGGCTCGAAAGGGGAATTTCGAACTTTTAGGATCTTTATTGAATGAATGAACGTATCTAGTTTAAAGTCAAGGTCCCTTCGGCAAGAGATGAAGAAAGGTTACCCTTGCCCGCCGATCGAGCCCATAGCTCAGCATCATCAAAACGGTCTGCTTCTTGATCTGAGTGAAAAGAGGAGTGGGGTTGCGAGATGCGTTGCCGAAGCGCTAAGGGGTGGAATGAGAGTACCTTTGGTAATGTTTACCGAAAAGTATGAAAGCAAAAAGCGGCCATTCCCGGTTGGTTATGTAGTCTTGGGCACTGGAGTTTTTCTAAATTGATAACCGTCGGAGTGAAAGAAAGAGAGTGAGCGCCCCCTGACAGGTGAGGAGGAATTGAATCCACAATGAACTTTGATGCTGCCAGACAATTGCTTTTACGCTGGGGGCCATAGATGACTGTCTCTACAGTCCTGCATGAGCCGAAACCGATCCGATGCATTCTATAAGAACCGATTGCAGGGGGCATAGCCCAAGAGAAAGAGATGAGTAAGAGCAGGTACTAAAATCTGAATCAATCTTTCCCTAAAGCTTTTTCTCTTAGGATGAAGTTAGAAAGGTGCGTAGCAGGTTCCGAAGTTGAAAAAGCTTTTCAAACCCCTCTCTTGCTTTGGCGACAAACCCCCATCTCTTTTTGGTGGGGGGCAGTTAGGCATTGGTCCACTAAACCCTAAAAAGCTTTCCCAAAACTGCCATATGGCACCGTGCCTACCCGGGCACAACCACTCTTTCTATTCCCAAAACCCGCCCAAACTCCCAGGTAATTAACACCCAGCTCTGAAAGAGCCTGGCATATCACATCTTCGCACCTCGGCTATCTTGTTAGTATTCCTAGCTGTTTTCCACTCCTTTCCTTATCAGTCGAGCTGCTACGCTCCTATACCTTCTTTTTTTCTTCCTCAGGGATTGGCTATCTTTCTCTTTATAGAAAGGGCCTACCTTTTAGATTATGCATCCTTAGGGGTTCTTCTTGCTCATCTCTAGACTTTCTTCTTTCGGGCATCCTACTTTCTATCATAATGATATATTTCTTCTCTCAATATACTTCTTGCTTGAAGCTTCAAGTGTATAGCCACCTACAGACATACGCATTAACTGAAGCCCTCCTTTCATTATCTTATTAAAAAAAAAAAAAACAAAGAGGAAAGAGGAAGAGTATTTTGACATAACAAAGAGGGCTCCAGTTAGAACTTCTTCGATATGGAATATCTCCTCTATCATCAGCTCCAACAGGCATAGAGCCTTTACACTTCCTATGATCTATATATAGCCCATGTGTGAACCTTCGATACGAGGCTTATCACGATTCCCGAACGCTTGGCAAGATGTTATATTGACTTTACTTTTTTTCTATTATGGAAAGTCCCTGGGATCAAGATCCACAAAGACAAGACTACCAGCTGCGAATCCTGGAGTGATATCCTAGATCTCCTTTATCCGCTTCCGGAAATAGAAAGGACAGGTAGGATACTTAACGAATCAACAAAATACATTTAGGTAAGCTATCTCCAAGCTCTACACTCAGGAATGAGTGTTTTTGTATGAGTAGAGCGGTCTCAAGGTTCACCTATAATATTTGATTTTCATTATCAATAGGATTTCGCTACGAACAGTGGGAAGCAAGCTCGTTAATCTATATGCTAGTTTAGGATCAGGTACATGGAGGTACAAAGGAGGGTGATCTCTTTCTCATTTCAATAGTAATCAAGACGATAAGGACAGGATGGATGCGCTCTACCAGGGACTCTATTACTTCTATTTATTAAGCTTGACTTTGCCCATTCCTATTATATACCATGTGGATTTCTCCGCTCTAGACTCTACGTTATATCTTCAGCAGAACAAAATGGGAATGGAACGCACGTAGTAGAGGAGCGAGACTCGGCCTTAATTGACTATTACAAAATCTTTACGGGGCAAATCTAGGGTTTGTACTATAGTGACGAAAGCAAAGCCCAGTTTTTGTCTAATCTCTAAAGATCAAGTGATGACTACGAGACTTTGATCTCTAATTTAGTTAGGTTAGCACTGAGGCTTTTCCTCTCTTTCAATATCTCATGTCATACCTCAGATTCGCTTCTTCATAGGCCTCGCTCCTCTCCCGGTGGTCGAGTTGCTTCCCGCTCCTCTCCTTTCAGCCTTTTCACTGCGTACCTTTCCCTTTAGGTCTATGAATAGCAAGTAAAGAGAACTCTTTTAATCGGGTATCAGACAGACTTCCCTGCTCACCTCTGTTGAAACTGACCTTGAAGTATAACCTTCGCTACCATCTCCTTTCTTCACGTCCATTAACCCTAGCTCAACTACTTTTCCTTGCAAAACAAAGACTAATCAATCTTCAAATTCAGCTTGAAAACAAGTCCCATGAGGGCATATTGCCCAACTAGTGTTGTGGAGGACTTTGAGAGCTCCTTTGAGGTGCCAATGGACTTAGGGGAGCCAATTTATGATGTGTATGATGAGGAAGAATCCCAAGAAGGGGAGTTGAGTATGTTCGAGGAGTGCAAATTGGGGGAGAAGCTCGGGGAAACAAAAACACAATACAAACCCCCCATTATGCCTTATCTACCTTATAGCTCCACAAAATACCCTTCTGATGCATATTTCCATATGCATCATTTTTATTCAAGACCAATTTCAAAGAAGAAAAGGGTCAAAGAAGATCATGCTTGGAAGTGTGCTTATTTGGTCTTATTAAGTGAGTTCAAAGACTCACGACACTATGAAGAGGTCAAAAAGAGGTTAAGCTTTGCTAGAAATTTGGCGCTGAATTCATCCCTGCGGAACCCGATTTTTTGTGACCACTTTTGGACAAGCTCAAGTGGACCCACAACTTGAGGCTCCACATGGTTTTGAAGTTTAAGATTTCAGCTTTCAAATAAGCCCAAGTTTGTTTAATTTGGACATCATTTGATTGGGCAAAATATCACTCAAAGATACGTTATGCTGATCCAGTCCAGTCTGAGATAGGTGCATTGTTTGGGCCATAACTTTCAAACCGCTTATCCAAATTGAGCAAATGAGCCCATTCTGGAAAATAGACTTCCAGGGCTTTCTAACAAGCCCAAGAACGCGTGATTTGGCCGAGTATTCTGGAAGTTATGCTCTGTTGAAGTTGAGGCAGTTGCAAGGATTAATGCTGGGAATATGAAGAGTCTTAGGTTACATATATTTGTGTGGCTGATATTGTGCACGTTTTAGATGCTTCTAGATTGATGTAATCAGCTGCAAAAATCCTAGAATATTCCTTGTAACCTCCCCCACCCCCTTTTATGATGTGTCTTTTCATTTTTCTTAGACTTTTCATTAGCTAGTTTTAATTGTTAGGAGTTATTTGAGTCTTTTGATTGTCTTTTGCTGAGTCTATAAAAGGGGAGGGGCATGTGAAGCTAATCATTCAGCATTGTAAGAGATTTCCAAAGTAATACAAGCACCTTTGAGAGTGATTCTCATTTGTGTCTCAAAAATTCCTAGTTCTATATCTTGAATTTGGCTAATTCAAGTGGTGTTCTAGGTTCTCTATCTTTTCCAATTGGAGTGATTCCTTGGTAAGACAAGAGAATTAGCCCAAGATCAAGTCATTGAGTGGCTCCGTGAAGGATTATCTCAATTACAAGATCTTGTTCTATCCCTTTTTCTTGTGTAGTGAAGTTCTTCATCCATCTCATCCATCTTTCATTTCTCTTTCCAATTTGGCTTATTTGAGTTGGAGTTTGATTTGGTTCACTTGCCACCCACATATACATCAATTGGTATCAGAGCCAAGGTTCTTAAGTGACCCACAGCACACCCCCATACATCCCAAAAAGCCAAACAAACAAAAAAAAAAAAGAGGCACAAACCGGCAATCCGAAGTCTTGAAGACCAGAGAAGCAGCACGGTGCCCCCGTGCCACCACACACGACCGTGCCATATCATTTTCCAGAAATCTTCAAGTCGAGACGAAGCACGGTGCCCCCGTGCTGCAAAGCACGACCGTGCCACTCTACTTTTCTGTATTTTCTTCAGCCGAAGCATAGCACGGCCTGACCGTGCCCCCTTGCACGACCGTGCCACCTTTGCCACAGCCAACTTACGTTTCAAATCAATCCACAAAGAACCCTAGACCTCATCCTTCATGCCGTCTTCAAAGAACTTGGAGAAAGAACTAGCTCTTATTGATATTGGATATGCTTGCTTTGCAATTCCAAAATTTCATGGCGAAAAGGAAGAGTTCGCAGGTTGGTTATCTAAGGTGGAACGAGTTTTTGCTTGTTGTATCCTTAGTGACCAAGAGAAGTTCAAAGTGGTTATTTCAAGATTGAGAGGATGTGCACTTCAGTGGTGGAATAAATACAAGTTTGAGCGAAAAAAGAAAGGAAAAGAAAAGGTGAGAACTTGGAAGAAATTGAGTAGTAAGTTGAAGGGTTCCTTTTACCCATCCACTTACATGCCCATGAAAGAAAGTATCTCCGTTAAGCTCACGGGTTCATTCCCTTCCACCCCACAAAAAGAACCAACCCCACAAATGATCTTTCCCCCACAACCTAGGAGGTGTCTCAAGTGCCAAGGGCTTGGACACTTATCCACGGATTGCCCAAACAACGCGGTCATTACCTTGGAAGAAAGGAAAGCCGTGGAAGAAGAGAACGATCAGGAGGAAAGCCTTGAAGAAGAAATTGAACTCAAGGTTGAAAAAGAAGAAATACTTCACTTAGAGAAGGTTTCTCAAAAGCCAAACAAAGATGAAAAGATCCAAGGAGAGGAAGCTTCAAGCCTAGTTGACCTACCTCTTGTTTTTGGTGACTGTGGTGATGAAGAGACCATTGAACTTGAGACCCAAAGATCCGAGTTGAAGCAAGAAGAGATTGTGCAAGAAATTGAGCAATCCTTCACCCAAGAAGGGTGCCAAGAAGATAATGAGGTGAATTTGAGCATAACCCCAAGAATTGAAGAGCATGTAGTTAAAGACCTTGAAGTGATGAAGCCATGTAGGGTTGCTGAAAAGTTTGAGCAACTCTTGACCCAAGAAGAATTCACCTTAACCCCCATTCAACCTTCCCAACCCTTCAAACCACAAAAGGACCGACAAGCCTTAACCCTCATTCATCCTTCCCAAACCCTTGCCCCCAAAGAAGATTTCCCACTTCCGCCTCTTCTCCTCACCAGGTATGACCCGTTTTATCATCCTCCCCTCACCCTCTTCTATATCTCTCTAGAGGTGATGCCCTGTGACCTCCTTCCCCAAAAGCTCCCATATTGTAAGCGCGACCCCTTTCTTGAGAGGCTTGCCAACCCTTTGAGTTTGAGGACAAACTCAAAACAACCCGGGGAGTATGATGCATATTTCCATATGCATCATTTTTATTCAAGACCAATTTCAAAGAAGAAAAGGGTCAAAGAAGATCATGCTTGGAAGTGTGCTTATTTGGTCTTATTAAGTGAGTTCAAAGACTCACGACACTATGAAGAGGTCAAAAAGAGGTTAAGCTTTGCTAGAAATTTGGCGCTGAATTCATCCCTGCGGAACCCGATTTTTTGTGACCACTTTTGGACAAGCTCAAGTGGACCCACAACTTGAGGCTCCACATGGTTTTGAAGTTTAAGATTTCAGCTTTCAAATAAGCCCAAGTTTGTTTAATTTGGACATCATTTGGTTGGGCAAAATATCACTCAAAGATACGTTATGCTGATCCAGTCCAGTCTGAGATAGGTGCATTGTTTGGGCCATAACTTTCAAACCGCTTATCCAAATTGAGCAAATGAGCCCATTCTGGAAAATAGACTTCCAGGGCTTTCTAACAAGCCCAAGAACGCGTGATTTGGCCGAGTATTCTGGAAGTTATGCTCTGTTGAAGTTGAGGCAGTTGCAAGGATTAATGCTGGGAATATGAAGAGTCTTAGGTTACATATATTTGTGTGGCTGATATTGTGCACGTTTTAGATGCTTCTAGATTGATGTAATCAGCTGCAAAAATCCTAGAATATTCCTTGTAACCTCCCCCACCCCCTTTTATGATGTGTCTTTTCATTTTTCTTAGACTTTTCATTAGCTAGTTTTAATTGTTAGGAGTTATTTGAGTCTTTTGATTGTCTTTTGCTGAGTCTATAAAAGGGGAGGGGCATGTGAAGCTAATCATTCAGCATTGTAAGAGATTTCCAAAGTAATACAAGCACCTTTGAGAGTGATTCTCATTTGTGTCTCAAAAAATTCCTAGTTCTATATCTTGAATTTGGCTAATTCAAGTGGTGTTCTAGGTTCTCTATCTTTTCCAATTGGAGTGATTCCTTGGTAAGACAAGAGAATTAGCCCAAGATCAAGTCATTGAGTGGCTCCGTGAAGGATTATCTCAATTACAAGATCTTGTTCTATCCCTTTTTCTTGTGTAGTGAAGTTCTTCATCCATCTCATCCATCTTTCATTTCTCTTTCCAATTTGGCTTATTTGAGTTGGAGTTTGATTTGGTTCACTTGCCCCCCCACATATACATCACCTTCCTTATCTACCCTTACTTCAAATTCCCTCCCATAAAATCAACCTAATGTTGGGGTGAGTGATGAAAAATTGACCTGTTCCTAGCCACACGAACTCATCCTAAACACAATCCAACCCAAGTCTTAAACAAGCCGAATGAGGAACCATGCGAATGGGTGGACATTTATGAATATTTTAAGCTCTCTCTTGGGGTTGACGGTGGTAAGGGAGCTCAATTGCTGTTGCATGGGTGGTATGGCTATGACTTATTCAAGCCTTCTTTGGGCTATGAGTGAATCGTTCAATTTTAGGGATTAGCTAACTTCATTTGGGATCCGGGATCCATGAGGTTTGGCTATGACTCTTTCTTTTCATTTATGCTTTCTTTATCACTAATAAAGTTGCTTTCGTTGGTGCATTCGAGTTGGAGGAGTTTGATGGAGAAGTTACTAAGTAGATGCCATGGTGAAGATTGTTCGAGATTTGAGGGCTCCTAAGAAGGGGAGGATGATGTGAATTAATTTAGCTTAGTAAATTATTTATTTTACACGTTTGTTCGAAGTTAATGTATTTATCATTTACGTGTAATATTTCCAACTCAGTTGTATTTTTTCTTGTTTGAATTCCCCAAGTTTAGGATTAATATCCTAAATATTAATGAAGGTCATTATCGTTGTAAAAGGGTTCAAGGTTCTCGGTTTCTTGCTGTATAAAACCGATCAATTTGCTAGCCGTAGTAGGCGGTGTGTGTTTCTAGGGTATCCACAAGGGAAAAAGGGGTGGAAACTCTATGATTTGGATAGACATAAGATTTTTGTCTCTCGAGATGTGAAGTTTTAGGAAGAACAGTTTCCGTTTATAGAAAGGAGTGTGATGTTAGGTTCCTATGGTGAACGAACTGTGGGATCTCACAAGGTTGTTGAAAGTGAGAGCGGCAGTGGTGCTTTGTGGGCGGAGGAGGAAACCGAATTGGGCTCTCGTATGGGAGAAGTCGTGGGTGCCCCAAATGGACCCACGGATGCTCTTGAGGGTGAAGAAGACCCGGGTAATTGTGAGGGCAAGGATTCTAGGGACTCAATTGGGCATGCAGGTACACCTGAATTTGCGTCCACACCGGAGTTGGGGTGTGGTCATTGTTCCAAGAAACCCTCAGTTCTTCTTCGTGATTTTGTGACCCATACAGTGCAAAAGTTGAGTCCATTCTAAGTTCCTCCACCTGCGTCATCTCAGGCCTCAGGTAAGCCCTATCCTCTTGCACATAAAGTGAATTGTGAACGTTTTTTTGTGGCACATAGAGCCTTTCTTACAGTTATCACTACATGTACTAAGCCAACCTCTTATAAGGAGGCTGTGACAGAACCCGGTTGGCGGGAAGCCATGCAGAAAGAAATCTGTGCTTTAGAGGATAATGGAACTTGAACCATGGAGACACTTCTGCCTGGGAAGCGTGCTCTGGGTAGTTGTTGGGTGTATAAAATTAAGCATAATTCAGATGGTAGTATGGAGCGTTTGAAAGCTCATCTTGTTGTGTTTGGGAGTCATCAAGTTAAAGGTGTTGATGATACAGACACCTTTGCTCCTGTTGCCAAGACTGTCACAATTCGGGTCTTTCTGTCTGTTGCTGCAGCGAAAAATTGGGAACTCCATCAAATGGACGTCCGCAATGCATTCCTTCATGGTGACGTCTCGGAAGAGGTATACATGAAACTTCCTCCTGGTTTTTAAGCTAACCAGCCCAACCGTGGTTGTAGATTGCGTTAGTCCCTTTATGGGTTGAAACAGGAGCCATGATGTTGGTTTGCCAAATTGACGTCCTCGTTGAAGCAATATGGCTTACGTCAGTCCTATTCTGATTATTATTTGTTTACTCTCAGATAGGGGACTGTTCGGGTAAATGTGCTTGTTTATGTCGATGATTTGATCATTAGTGGTAATGATTTTGGTGCCATTGCTAAGTTCAAACAGTACTTGAGTGTAGGTTTTCATATGAAAGACCTGCGGCTGTTGAAGTATTTTTTGGGCATGGAAGTGGCCCGAAGTGGAGATGGGATCTTCCTGTGTCAGCGGAAATATACTTTAGATATCATTTCTGAAACTGGGTTGCTTGGAGCAGAGCCTGCTTTTGTTCCAATGGAACAAAACCATCTCTTGGCATGCTCCACTAGCCCCCCCTATCGATTTTGAGTCTTATCGGCGCTTGGTGGGTCATCTGATCTATTTGGCATTCACACGCCCCGACTTGTCCTACACGGTCCATATTCTCTCCCAGTTCATGCATGCTCCACGTAAGGATCATATGGATGTGGCCTTGCATGTCGTTCGTTATTTGAAGGGAAGCCCTAGGTAAGGTATCCTTTTATCATCAGATTGTGACTTGGCACTATCGGGATGGTGTGACTCTGATTGGGCAAGTTGTCCCCGTACCCGATGTTCTGTTTCAGGGTGGCTTGTTTGTATGGGCAATTCTCTCATCTCTTAGAAGACTAATAAACTTTTTACCCATTCTCGTTCCTCGGCGGAGGCCGAATACCACGCTATGGCGGTTGTTACATGTGAGTTGAAATGGTTGAAGGGTCTTAAGCGATGCCTTAGCATTGATCATACGTCTCCGATGCAGTTATACTGCGACAGCCAGTCACCTCTTCATCTAGCTCAAAATCCGGTTTTCATGAGCTCAACAAACACATTGAGGTAGATTGTCACTTCTTGCGAGATGCTGACCATTGCTACCTTACATGTATCCACACATGCCCAACTGGCAGATATCTTTACGAAAGCTCTTGAAAACGCCAATTCCATCTTCTCCTTTGTAAGTACCATCTAATCATTTATGCCTCTTCCTTTCACTCGAGTTCAACCGCTGGCTTGTTCCCTCTCCACACGGAAACTCTTGAATGAGTTAAAGGACTTGAAGCTAGGCGACATCAGAAAGGGCAGGCCGTCGCTAGCATGAGTTCAAGGTCGGAACCGCAAACAAAGAAAACTCTTGAGTGACTTCCCTTCCGAGTTAAACTGCAAGCGGGGAATGATGAAGGAGTTAAAGCGATAAACACTCATTCATGCTTTGAAATCGATATCATACTTCCCTACGGTTGAAGCTATGTTTACTATCCGGAACGAATAAAACGAGTTGTATGAACTTGAAGCGCGTCTATCCTCTCCCTATGGTCGAGCTAAAGTACGTTCCCTCTCTCGTTGGTCGGACACGAAATCGAAAGAGTTGTGATTGATGTTCGGTCCTGAGGAGAGAAAAGCATGTATGTTAATCGCTAGCATCCCTTTCAAGCGATAAAACGAGTTCAACAGCAGAAAAAACATCATTACTATCTTGACATGGAAGAATGAATCTATCATATATGTTATTCCATTGGACTAGGTAATGAATGAATGAAACTTTCCTAAACTCAAACTATATCAATCGAGAGAGACTTCCTGCTAACATCGAGAAAATGAGTTAAACAACAGGGTCAAGTGCTAATAGCAATGATTCTCTTGAATGAGTTAAGGGGGAACGCTGTGGAGCTAGCATCATTCGTCTTTCCGAATGGGAACGAGTTGAGCTAGTCTTTCTGGAAGGTCTGAACAGCAAGCACAGGCAAAGAAAACTCTTGAACTTCTCGTCTTCTTTTCGGCTTTATGAGTTAAATCACTTTCAGTTAGCATTCTTGAGTTAGACTTCACGGTTGGAACAGCAAGCATAACATTCTTTCTGTAACCTTTCTGGATAGAACTATGAGTTAAGGGATTGTAGTTGATCCTCAGACCGATGATCTTTCTCTTTCAAGCTCGGAAGCGCCAATAGTAGTGTTATTCTTCCCTCTTCCCTGTGGTCGAGTGCTCTTCCCGGTTCACAAGGTTGGCTCAAGTTAAAGTAAATCAAATAGAAATATTAATAACGATAATCAAGTGACGACTAAACAGCCGGCCAAGAAAACTCTTTCTTTCATGCCTGCTTTCCCGCTTCCCACTAGTCGAGTTCTTTAACTCCTCTCCGTTCATTCGATTGCTTTGCATGGTTTTAGTTGAGCAACATGGGTGTGGTTTGGGAAACACGGTATCACTTGTCAAGTGTGTGTGGCATTTGTGGTGATATCATCATCATAGCCTCTTTTTTCAGTAAGTAACGAGTTGTTTTTAGGCATCACTTCCTAGGGGTGATGTCCAGCTAGTGAACTCTTTCGCTGGGTAACGTCTACGTTGAGCTCGAGGGGGATGGGGTGCTGTCGCCGAGTCGGGTTGGTTGTTTGGGAAAGCAACCCTAGCTGAAAGCGGTGGTTACACGTCTTTACGATCGAAGCTATAAAACAAGGGAATGATTTGAAATCTTCCCTTCCCTCTTCCCGTAGGTCGAGCCCCCCTTCGGGCCCACTCCTGCTTGAAATCTTTCATGCTCTTAAAGAAAGGCCTTTTTTGAATCACTTTTCGGGCTTTCGGGAGATGTTTTAAACTCCTGCTATCAAAAGGAGAAATCCCTTGTATTCATTCTATGATATCATTCCCCATCCCATAACCTATGGGAGAGCTTCTTCTAAGTCACCAATCTCAAAATACTTATGGGAAAGGACTGAAAGCGCTAGTCTTTCAATCGGGAACTCTATCCAGAAGGTCAGAACCTGGAGCAAAGAAACTCTCTTAAAGTCGAGATCTGATTTCCGCCCCCCTTGAATCGGTATCTTCTAATCGCGTCAGGGATAACGTGAAGCAAGCGCTTTGAAACTGGCCAGATTTCCCAGTCCCCATCAACCTCTTCCTTCCTTTCTAGTTAACGAGTCACACAAGTCTTCTTCGGTTCGCGGACCTCTGCTTTCCTCTCCGAATGGGGAAGAAGAGAAATATATTGAATGATCCCCAGAAAGTGTTTGATCGCGGAAAGACCTTTTGAGAGGAGCTAAACGATAGTCACTAACTGATGAAGGTCCTTCCCTATCTTCAAGCGCAAAACACACTTTCAAAGGAGTTTTCCGATCTTACTTACAAAGTTGAAAGAGAAGAGTTTCCTGGTGGAGTAATTCTTCTTGAGCGGGGAAGATCCCACTTCCTTTTCCACTCTTGAATCCTCTCGGGGTTAGGATCACCACATTCTTTTATTTTTTCACGTAAACACCTTTTAAGCACTTTAAGTCTGAACCTTACCCCTCACAATCTTAGCATTGCATTCATGCTAATCTTCGGGACTTCAAGTCATAACCTTTCCTCGTAAGGAAACCAAGGAATAACCTTCTCCGCGAAAACCATCGAATCATTCACGCCTCTAACAAGGTGTGTATTATACCCCAGTTGTCGGGGGAAATAAAGTAAACTCATCCCCCATCAAGTCAGAAACTTCCCCTGAACATCAAGGAAACCTTCTATTTGACTTGGCTTGTTCACTCTTTGCCCTTCCCCCGGTTGTTGGGTGATTACCCCACTAGGAAGAAACTTCTTAAACTTCTATTGAGACCTTGAAAAACCCCTCTTTCAAGGGTCTTGACTCCCGCAAGCTCAGGAGACCCTCAAGCACGTTCCGAGCAGTTTAAAGGGTCTTTACGATCATTCCTGCTTTACGATCATTCATGAAAGAAAAAAGACTATGCACATTCTGTTCCTCTTTTGTAGGGGAAAGGACTCGGCAAGCAATCGATAGGCGAGTTTCGGGACTTGAAGCTTGAATCCCTCTTTCCGGAAGGTTATAAGTGATGCGATAAAGAAAACTTTTGAAATCGATACTTCCCAGTGGGTGAAGCCAGCAAAGAGTATCTTGAAATCGATATCGGACTTCCCTTCCGAGTGAAACAACAGGGATTCTTTCAACTTTTCTTTCAAGGGTCTTGACTCTCGCAAGCTCAGGAGACCCTCAAGCACGTTCCGAGTAGTTTAAAGGGTCTTTACGATCATTCCTGCTTTACGATCATTCATGAAAGAAAAAAGACTATGCACATTCTGTTCCTCTTTTGTAGGGGAAAGGACTCGGCAAGCAATCGATAGGCGAGTTTCGGGACTTGAAGCTTGAATCCCTCTTTCCGGAAGGTTATAAGCGATGCGATAAAGAAAACTTTTGAAATCGATACTTCCCAGTGGGTGAAGCCAGCAAAGAGTATCTTGAAATCGATATCGGACTTCCCTTCCGAGTGAAACAACAGGGATTCTTTCAACTTTTCTTCCCGGCAAGCTATATCAGACTTTCCACTCCGGAATCTCTTGAAATATAGATCTTCTCTTTAAAGGATTAGGAAAGCTCAACTCCCACTCCGCTCCTTTCAGTTGACCTCCGCTCAATTTAATTCCCTTTCTTTAATGAATGGTCGTATTGGGCTTGAAAGGGATGCTCCTGGTTGTAACTCTCTCATAAGAATGCTTTCACTCATCCCGAGGTCGGAACTGCAAGCATAGCATTCTTCCTTCTTTACGGATGGGAACTAGTTGAAGTCTTCCTTTCATGAGTGAAGTGACTGTAGGGTTACAGGCATGAACTAACCCGTGTACAAGCAAATAAACTATTCATGCTAGGAAAGCTTTAGTTGCTTGAAGCGCTAATACCCTTTCAAGAGTTAAAGCGATAAACAGCAGGGATTCTCTTTCATGAGTGAAACTTCTCTTTCTTTCATACTTCCCTTTCATAGCATTCGTCTTTCCGGAAGGGGACTGGGTTGAGCTAGTCTTTCGCTATGGAAAGAAGTGGAGCTGAGGTCGAAACCGCGTACACAAGAAAAGAAAACTCATTCATTCTGATTTCTTTTATTTACATGTTTTAAGTGTAATATGAAAGGATAGTTTAACTCTTTCGCTAGGCTTGAAGTCAAGTTTGACCACTGCCCTCCTCTCTCGATAGCATGATAGGTGAATCTGATCTTAATGAGCATCTTTCTCTGCTTCTTCCTCTTCTTTCAGGATGGGAAGTGGAGCTAGCTTTCTTCTTTTAGGAAAGGTCGTAAGCTAGTTTCAGATAAGAGTTAGGGCAGGCGTTGGACTGGGCTAGCAAGGAAATGAGTTCAACTTTAATTTGAGCTGCAAGCAAGCGATAAAACAGCTCATGCTGGGAAAGCTCTTACGAGAGTTGCTTTCCCCATTCCTCTTCCCTCTCCTTTCAGTCGAGCCTCCTTCGGACCCTACGGTTGAGCTATTTCATAACCTTTCAATAGTTTAAGGTTGGAACCTCTTTTATAGCATTCTTCTTCTTTAAAGCGATGGACCGCAGGCCAAGAAAACTCTGACTTCTATCCCACTCTTCCTATTGGTCTCAACCTCGAAACACGGACCACAGGTTACCTTGACTCTCCCCCTTGAAATCATGGATGCTCTTAACGCCCTCTCCCTTGGGCCTAGGCCTCGAAACTCTTTCAACTCTTGAACTTGAACTCAAGATCCGGCTTCCCTGCACTACTAATCGAGCAAAGAAAAAAGAAAAACTATGACTTGAAGTAGGGAAGGAAGCTCAATCAACCCCTCTTCCCGTTGGAAATGAATGATAGGGGTTTTATGGATCTTGGAACGTGCTTTATGTACTCCTGAAAGCCAGGAAAGCCTTCTTCTGCGAGCTCTTAACAAACAAACTCCTTTACTCTTATTACAATTGAAATGACACATTTATATCAAAAGAAGCTGACATGCGCCTTGAAAGCATTAAGGACAGCGGTGGTAGGAGCATCAGACTTCCCTTTCTTGAGTTCAAGGTCGCAACCGAGCGAAGCGATCAAACACTTCTTCCTGACTTCACTCTCCCTGAAATCGGATATCTGACTATAAGCGGTAATTGATTGAAAGAGTAGGGTCCGAAGGAAGCTCAACCTAAAGAGCGAGGGGTAGTCTTTCGGGTAGTTATAGTAGAGTAGTGGAGTTCAAGCTTAAAGTTCCTAAGAACAAAGAAAGCCGGAAGGCATCTTTCAAGCGCGAGCATCCCTTGAAGTCTGATATCGATTAGCGCTTTTAAGAAAAGTTAACCTAGAAGTCAAAGTGAGCATTTTCTCAGGATTTTTCGTTGATTTATGATATTTTTTGATATAAGGAAAGAAGAGTTATTACACAGATGAATTGTATTTATTAGACTGAAATTGATTTTGACCTAGAAGTGAAAAGTTGCTAAAACCCCATGTTTTTCACTCAAAATCTCTATTTGAATCTCTTACTTATGTTATAATATTATTTTCAAGCTTTTAAACTTTGGCTTTTAGACTTTGAAGGACTAACTTTCTTCTTAAGAAAAAAAGATAAAAATCCCTAGGCAGATCTAGATGCGTACCTAGGCAGCGCAGGCGTTATCGGGAATTGAGACAACCCGAAGAGGGACCGTTCGCCATAATCTTATTACGTATATCAACAAAGAGATGCATGCAAAGCTTTTCTCAGGCGTCCCGTCTCTCGGTTTCGTGTTGGACAGGGATATTATTAGTACTAAACCGCTTATGGTCTAGACGACACTTTCTTTTTGTTTAGCTGAGGAATACAGTCATAATCGAACCCTGAAACCTGCTCCAGCTAACCGAAATAAAACATTCGGATTAGTGATTTTATAGAGGTCACATAACTGACTCATGCCCAAAGTCGATCAAACTGTAAGGAGAGCCTGCATTGACATGGGAGAGAGGTCCTTTTGGACCCCTTTGATCATAAACCTCTTTGCAAAGTCCAGTGCACCTTGTTTAGAGACCAGTGACTTGTCTCGGGATACGGAAACACCTAATTTCCTTAATAGTTCTTCGTAAGTCTTTGCCACCTCTGTATCGGTAATGACTACGTCATCACCTAACACTGCGTAATCGTTAAACTTACCAGGGTAAGAGGTCTGCCGCTAACCACACCACTATGTGGTGGGAAAGGGGGAAGAGAGCCCAGGAGATCAAAAGCAATGGAACCAGCGATGTATTCTAAATCTTCCTTAAGCGACTCCCCTAAAGGTGGGATTCATGAACGGAATACATCCCCATGAGAACCCACTGCTTAACCACTTATCATAGATAAGGAAGTACTTTCTTTTTCTATAAAGAATATAGCTCTTTGTAGCTCTCCCCCATCCCGTTGTGAAAGAGTCTTCCTCTTTTTCTTGTACTATGGTACTGTAGATCTGTGAGGTTATCCACTATAGAATTTATTCTTTTATGTAAAAGACCTAAAAATGTCTACATCATAGCCCCTAGGAAGGTAGGTAACACTACATTGTGGAGATCGAATGGCTATATAGTAGGAATGGAATGCATTATTTGGGTCTCATAAGTCAATGCAAACCCGAATCTGCCCCTTCTTCTTGGTCACTGAGGCAATGTTAGCTAACCAATCGGGATCTTTCTCTTATGATACCCACATCTTTTCATTTCTTCATGAGGAGTGGATGAAAGCGTTGTAGTGCTTTCTTGATGGGCTTAGCATCTGCTTTGATATATAGCCTGTGGACGGCTATTTCAGGGTCTAGCCCAGGCATCTCAGCCTAACTCCAGGCAAATATGCCCAGCCCAAGTATTCAAAAAGGAGCTGGGCATATTGTTCAGCTTCCTCTGCATCCTCTTTCTATATCTTCGACAAGCCGGAGGAAAGATTGTAAGAAAGAAGAATGAAAGTTAGAAGTTTCGATTATTGTTTTAAGTTTCCAGGGATAAATTGAATAAGAAATTCCTGTCTTCTATCATTTTCGTGCCCCATCCCTATGGCTTATTTCACTCCTCGAGAAGACTTAGTGGTAGTTTTAGTATTAGATTAATAAGCAACTCATTCCATTTTAATATAAAAGCCTTAAAAAGAAACAAAGAAGCTCGAGATCAGTCAATTCTTCTTATTAATCGCTCTCTGTCTTAAAGAAGAGAAGGAATGGGCAGTTTAAAGACTTAAAATCAGGCAAACAGAAGGCGGATAAGGTCAGAATAGAACTCTCTTCGATTGTTGAGACGGAAAAGAGAAATTCTTTTTCTATTTCCGGAGCTAATGAATGTCTTTATTAAAGAAGAAATGTCACCCTTTCGTTCCCACTTCCTATTGCTGTTTATGATTTACCTTTACCGATCAAGTCAGACTAAAAGAAAGAAAGTGTTGGCTTTCTTTTTCTTACCGAATTAAGACTGAATTTACTGTTAACTATTAGAAGCCATACCAACCCTTCTTACTTTCGTTGGGTTAAAGCACTTTCTTCTTATGCATAACTGGAAGAAGCATCATAATCTCGTATTGCAATCCTTCCCTTAGAATCCATTCTCTCTCTTTACCTGCCGGTAACATACTTTTCCTCTCTATTGCTCTGTCTAATAATGTAGCAGTGGAATAGAATCTACTACTTCCTATGAAGGGCCTTAGCCATGGCTTAAGGCCTAAAAGAGAAGTAGAAAGCGACAAAAGTCAGCAAGACAACACTAGGATGCAACACTAGGATATGGAAAGGAAGTTCGATTAAGGTGTTCGTGCACTATAAAGACGTCTTAACTTACGGCTTGAGGACTGAAGTCCATCTTTCTAGGTTTAAGTGTGGTTGAAAAAACTGTTTTCGAAGTCTGGTTCTGCAGCTAGAGGCAATTCAGTAGGAATCCACTACACATTGTCCATAGCTTTGGCCTAAAACCCTCCCATGTCTTCGCCTGGAAGTCATAACCCTAGCTTGATGTTTTATGACTTAGTTTTACCAGATAAGTAGTATTGATAAGAAAGTCTCCGACTAGTCCCTGATCTTTCTTAACACCAGGGAAGTCAGATACCTTCTTTCCTCAGAGATCTCAAGTCCGGCAGTATAGGACTAGGTAGTTCCCCAACCCTAAAAATCCATTATTCTTCTATATCGGGAATTTCCCACTAAGGACTCAATCTATCTTGAGATTTAGCCACATATTACTATATTCACTGTTCCCAAAGGGAATAGAGAAAACCCTACCTTGTTGATAGTTGATATAATTGATATAAGCTCGCCCTTCTTTCTTACTCTTGTTTTCTCTTTCCAGCCCGCTAACGGCCTAACGAAGAAGCTACTAATTGATGATAAAGTGATAAAGTTAGGGAAAGAAGATTAGGCCAAAAATAGGCCTATTTTCGGATAAAAGAAGGTAATTGCTATCTTTCACTCTTCCCAAAGATGCTAGTAGGAGGTGACAGAGAATAAAGCATCTAATACTAGTAGTATTAGTCTTACTGGGTATGATTGATAAGGTGGAGCCTTCCTATTGATCTTTTTAAGCCTTTACTTAATAGGATCCCTAATGTAAGGAATATAAAAGCCAGCTTTGTCATATCAGCTAGGAATGACAGTAACCTAGTCAGCTAGTCCGGAAAAGATCCTAACTAAGTAGTTAGACGGGAAAGAACCAGACGTAGCATTTACTTACAAGCGCCACTTAAAGGAGCATTAAGAATTGAAGCCCAAAGTCTAGTCCGGTAGTGCAGCAAATTCATCCTTTCTTATCTATTTAGCTTTTGGATGGCTATACCATTCGAAGTGCTACGGTGCCAACTCGGCACTTGGCGAGATTCGAGCTCTCTTTTCCTATTAAATTAATGCTTTGCACCCACTTTTTGCTAATATAGGAACTAGAGCTTCCCTTACTTATTTAAAGCGTTCGTGCCCCTTGCAAAATGGTTCGCTCACTCCCTATATAGGACCATTAAAAAGAAAGAAGGAAGAAAAAAAGGATAACTAGTATGGGGTGGGGATGGCACTCACTTTCTCTCCTAAGCTTGAAATAGAGAGGCTGGGCTAGGTGTCAAAGGGACTCCACCTGGCGTAATATAATAAGTGGAAAATGACATCTGCCTTGAATCCAAAGGGGCTGCCCAGACACCGAATTCACCTGGGGGAAACCTTAGGAGAGCTGCCTTCTCTTTAGAAATATGGGGAAAGAAGACGTTAATAAACAGTCTAGCTCGAACTGGCAACTCGAGTTCACTAATGCCATAACGAATGCGAAATTACTCGATGTTAAGGCAACGATTTTATCTGGTTCAGCGTACGTCCTCGGCGACCGCAAGATTTGGAGCATGAAGTTTCTGGGAACTCTTCTGTATTAAGAGATCATTGATATAGATCAAACGAAAGACAATACCACTACTAACTTCTATTCTTAGAATCGGACATAGTTCGTGCTATGTGGCCCAGCCTAGCCTGAGCGGTCCCTCCCTTCACTCGGCTATCTCATCAAGGAAACAAGCCATACGTGAAATTCGGGACTGAATTCATCAAATGAAAAAAACGAATCACAGACCAAACACTGCCGGTCACCTCTCGCTTGGGCGACCATGACAATACGATCGTAAGGTGATTCTCTTTATTGAAGAAGAAAGAAAAGAACATGCATATCTTTTTGAAGGATGGTCGAAGATTAGGTGAACGATCGACAAAGCTGATTAGCTCTTAAGCTCTATATCCAAGTGAGCTTCTGACAGGCTCAACGTAGTTCGGTTCACGAGGTGGAACGAGACATCTGGCTGCTCAATGAGGAAAGCCTCGATGGTTGTTCGCTGTTTGAGGTTCGATTGATTGGGGCCGGGCCATTTGAATTCTACCTACTTAGTAACATGGTTCACGCGCTCCTCATTCTTCTTCTAAAGGGGGGGCCAGGCCATACGATGACACTTGGTCTGGCCCATTAGCACTAAATAGCCCCATCCCACCAGCAGCGAGAACTGCTATCGAGAAGTTCGTTCCTCCAGCGCATATCTTTGCTTCCCCTAGGGGGTGGGCCTTTATAAATTATTTAATTCATTATTCTGGGCGGGAGGTATGCTCGTATGCTTGGCAAGGTAAAACAGCAAATCATTTCCACCCCGCACTCTTTAAGGCTCCTTAAGGAGTGGCATCTGACCAGAACATGCCACAAAGGGGGAGCAGTAAATCAAAAGGAGTTCCATCAGAAAAGATTCACTTGCCTTATCTCTTCAAATACCAAGATCTGCCTGCCGTCAAACTCTTATTGATAGGCCAGTGAACTCAAGTCATTTGTAGTCCTGGAAGATGAAGGCCTCTATTGTGATGATCAAAGAAGTTTTTATACACTCTACATCTCCCGAAGTAGCATATCACCCCTTGTTAGCATTCCATTCCCTGCCTAAATTTTGACCTATCCTTGCTTTTTGTTTAATCTTTCCTATGACGCTTTGGCTTGACTGTAGCTCAACATCATCTTTGCCTTCTATGACTTCTTTGGTTGCCTGAAGCTCCATGTTAACTGTCTGTCTTAACGCACTCAGTATTGAACTTGCTATCTATGTCTACTTTAGCCTCCTGAAGGGCTGTGGAAGTTGTACTTTTGCAATGAGATATCTGCACAAGGCTGTATATCGCTATGCCTAATACAATGCAACAAGTGCCTACTTAAACTTTTTGAATTGTGTTACCATCAAATGCATGCTGTACTTGCACTGGTTTTTGATTTGCTAAAATGTTAACGATATCAGTACACACGTTAATATGACTATTATTTTCTTTCTCATACCTACCCAAGAATGCTCCCCTGGAAGTGATTCAATGCCCAGAAGAGAAAAAGATAGAAATTGAAGGACACGTTCAAATTCATCTAGATAGAGCTCTACAGTCCAAAGCTAAACATTGCCAATGTCCAGCTGGTGGGCATACTCCGCCACCAGCTTTGATATTGGCTCCTCCGGGAATTGGGTGGAAGTCGAAGAATTTTGTTTCTGAACCAAAAAAGGAATGTGCCCGCAACGGCCACTACTGAAATAATCAAACTAGAATCCATTGTCATGTTAAAGTTTGTTTTAGAAAATTCCCTCCAGACAGACTGAACTCCGTCAAGCCTATAGGAGTAGTGAAGAACTATAGAGAGCTGTAGTTGGTTGTTGACTAACGAAAAGCATGGGATAAAATAACTTCTTATGTTCATCAATCACACCCAGCAAAACGAATCTCTTTCTCTTTCTATATATAATTTCGGAAGAGTGACGTTGATAGGATTCACTCACATGAAGAATTCAAGTGAAATTTTTTTTGAGTTCAGAGAACCAACTACTTAGGGGAACCCACTCTTCTTTGGTTTCAGAATCGGTTGATGAACAAGAAGAATCTATTGCCTCCACTTCAACACATTACAAAGATGCTAGTCGCTAGTTTAAATAGGCACTCCCTAGCTAGTAATCATATGTTGAGTAGGAGCTCATTCATCAACCTGTGAGCGGAAAAAGCCAAAAACCTGACCTCTCTACCTATTCCCTTAAACAGACAGGTACAAGCTGAGTCAACTCAGAGAAAATAGACCCCTATAAGAGAAAGCCGTGCAATCAGAGTTCCACATTGACTTAGATAAGATTGGAGAATTAAGCGTCACAAGGTCGGTTGATTGAATGATTTGAAAAAGAAATGAAAAGCAGCCTTACTTCACCTAGAGGGAGAAAGCCAATAACACCGTTCGTTGTAAGAGACGGAAAGCACGTTCATGAATTCATGGCAATATATGCAGCTTTGGTTTGTTGTGATGCTTTGGTTTAAGATAATATCTTCTACTGTGGAATCCTAGCTTAGCTTGTGAGCTAGTTAACTGCTAATCCATTCCCTTTCCAGGCCGACCCTCCATTTTTCTAGTCAAGTTGGAGAGGGGAATTTAGCTCAACCGACCCTTGAACCTCTCCTTTTATGACTCTGAAAGCCCAATTCCTATAGTTAAGGTAGCATTGTATTTCAAAATTGCAAGTTGTTCTAGTCTTATCTTCTGAGGAGCTTTAGAGCAATCTATCCTAAAAAGAAGCTTTTTGTTGATATCCTCCGTTGCTATCCTCGCGCCCGGGACTGGTTCAAGGTAAGCTACTGCCTCTACTGGTGCTGCTATCTCCCGCCTCCACATGGCACACATGTGATGACACATGGTTGTTCCCATCCCCGCTCGAGGGATATAGAACTTATAGCGATCCAGCATTCCCCCTCTCCTCCTTCTACCGAGTCGTCCTCGGGCGGGATCACCAAGAATGCCTTGGTAGATACATTTCAATCTGGAGTTCGCCAGTCTGTCCTGATAGTTCGAGGGCCGTGAGAAGCATAGCTAGCATCCCTTCGGCTTTGGTAGGATAAAGATGAAGCTTTGAGGGTCGCTCTAGATCGAATGGTTCTGTGGGGCCTATATGGAGCTAGCGATGGGAGCCTCCCGGGCAGGGAGGTTCAGATGTAGCTTCGTAGCTTCCTCGTATGGCACTGGAAAAGGAATAGGAAAGAGATGGCTTCGACCACTATTGCTAGGAAGGGCTTTGCAGGCTTGTACTTTCTATCAATCTATCAATAGATGGGCTAGCAGAAAAGCAGGAGAAGGGGTTCCTTAGATGCAAGCAGGGAAATCATTGTTTTGCCTTCCCAACTGGGCTTCAAATGGAGGTTATTGGCAAGCAAGCAGAGGAATGAATAACAAGAGAGTTTTGAAGTTCATTTTATGATGTTAGCTTGCTAGGAGCGAAAATGGGACCTGACGGTACAGAACTATATATTCAAAAGAGGTAGAGTGAAGTTCTGGTCTTTCTCCCCACTCCTTTGTGCCTAGGTCCTCCTTTCGTGCCTTTAGATACACTCGTCGAGGAATGAATGTTCTAGTTTTATTTGAGCTATATCTCCATTTCCATTCGAAAGGCATCCATGACGAGCCACTGGTTCATCATGGCTTCTACCGTTACTGCTGGCCTAGCCTCTTTGAGATCGTCCAATCCCTGTGTAAGATATTACTACCTGCCATTCAGAGCAACTACTATTTTTCGTTTACGGGTCAACAAGGGAAGAGACCCTATTTGAGACTAAGGCGGGTTTGGAAGGTTGGTTATCGTAGGGAAAAAGGTTGTATTTCCGTCTATCTTACTATTGATAAATCTTAGGCAATTGGCTAACATAGGATTCGTGGAGACATTGTACCTAAGAGAGTCATAGCTAAGGGGGTGAGAAGCTATTTTATGGTATGGAATTATTCAACTTTTGTACTTGCTTTGACCTTTTGCTGCAGAGCAAAGAAGAAAAACTGATCCAGATTCACCTCACCCTTGACCGTAGATCGTTACCAACAGAGGACTGGGCAGTTGATATCATAATATCAGATTCAAACTTCCCTCGCAAATCAAGCGTGAAACGTACAGGCTAAGGAATAAAGAGATGACGAATAGCAAGCAAAGTAAATTCCAATGATTCGAATTCTGGATAGCGCATTGAGCTAACCAGCCTAAATTGGACCTAAAGTACCGACGCTTATTTATAGATTTATATGACGAAATCAAGCCCCTCGAAGAGATAGAAATAGAACTACCTTTGGCTTAAGAAAAAAAGTTATAAAAACTACATCTTTCATCAGCCAGACCTGGTGACATACTCCAGATGAGTGGCCGACCCCAATTGGAGAGTAAGATACAAATTATGATTTAGATTTGATCGTATGCCTTATTGGAATGAAATGAAAGTAAGCCGTTTTACCTCTGTCCGCCTATCCCCTTTTTCTTCCTTTATTGCCGCTTCCCAGACATGGGAGAAATTCGTCGAATTTAAACAAAGTAGTTATTGAAATAAGGTTAGCCGGGGTTGGGATTGGTTCGCGCAGGATGCCTAATAGCAAAATCTCTCTAAACTATTCAAAAGAGCATATACATGAATCGAAAGACATATAGATATCGAAGTGGGCTAGTGAATGAGTCCACTAGCTGTTTAAATCTTCTCAACGTATGCATGAAACAAAAGGCGAGGGAGAAATAGAATAAGGAAAGGATGATCAAAAGGTATGAAAGAAGACTTCTTTATTTAATAAATAACCTGTTGAAGTGGATGTTCAAAAGGAGGAGGGCGTCCTCAAAGAAAAGGAATTTCAAGGTCAAAGATAAATGAATGCATATCCTGTGGATGCCGCATTAGCAGTGTTAGGACTTTCCCTTCCTTATAGCCTTACAATATCAATTCGATTTGAAGAGAATCCATAATACCTACTTTTCGGTTAGTAGAATGTGAGAAAGAGAGCCGCTGAGCAAGGCTAGCCTTTTAACGTCATACAAAAGGGAAAGAAAGGTGAGTGAAGTCACTTCTGGGAATTCAGTATAGGATCCCGGCTTCCCTATCTGATGATTAGGAGGATGCCCAAACTGGAGGAATCCCTACTCTACTAGTCATCGATGTTGGTGCTTTTTGTAAAGGCATAGCGTAAATCCTGCCCGCTGCTATAGAACTGCTGTTGGAAAAAAGAATAAAGATAGACCTCCAGAGCAAAGTCAAAGTAGAGATGCCTTAAGGTGAGGGTAGTATAGGAAAGAGCCAATTCTATTAATAAGAGAAAGGCTTCACATTCATGCACGAAAGTTGGGGTAATTAGCAAAGTAGGCTTTGTTTTCAGTTCCGTTCCCACAGAGAGGCAGGAACGGATGTGACAGCCAGGTTGTACCGATGGCATGTAACCCTTTTTGCGGGTGGGCTTAAGCCGAAGTAATCAGTGAGGGGTAGCTTGAAACTACAAACGAAACAAAGACTAAAAGCGAGCTGTTAAATAAAAGGAGAAAAGAATTAGAATAATTACCTAATTCATTATCCGACTCAGTCTTTGAGGAGAAGGCTAACCCTATATGAAAAACCTGTCAGATCTATGTAAAAGAACCCTCTAGTGGAGGAAGGTACTAGATCCATTTACAGGCATTTCTTAAGCCATCCTTAACAGCCCATGGTGATAAAGAAGATGGAAGACTATGTTCCCGCCAGTAATAGGATGATCTGACGCTTCTTTAAGACTTGAGACTTGCGCTTTCTACTTCATGTTAGTCAGTCGCAGACAGGATGGGAAGCATCAAGTTTGATTCTTCCTCGGGAATACTACTAAATAGAATGACGCATCTCCGACTTCAGACACTGAAAAGAATGAACTCTTGGACTGTAATGCAAATAGATCGATTAATCTCACCATCGGATATATTAAGAATGACTAATATCTCCTCCCCAAACACAAACAGTTTGAATAAGCAGATCTAAGGAAGCAGAGATGTTAGCTGCTTATGTAGTTGAATCAATTAAACGGCCTTTGCGCCTCCCTAACTCTTCCCAAGGAGCCCGATACAGGATATGGTTTGACGAGCCAGCTGTCTTGCCTGCGGATCTGGACTGGATTGAAACTACTCACTAAGTGTGGCTTTAGACTCTTTATCTGGTTGGGATGGGAGGTAGCATATAGATATAGTAAGTGAGAACCGGCACATTAAGGCAGAGAAGCCTGAACTCAACTATAGGGGAGGACAAACATAAGCTCAGTTAGCTTCATAACGATTGGAATCTCACATACATCTGATCTAGACTTGCATACCTCCTCACTCAGAGAAAGCACTGGGCATTGGGAATTGATTCCCTGGGGCGAAAGCCCAACTCTTGGTAGTTAGGGGCAGCTATTATTTTTCTCTCTTTTAGCTCTATCAAGAATTCAAGATTTCATCCCTCTTCAAAAATTCATAGTTAAGTGCCCCGGATCGGAAAAGATGACATAAAAGTTATCTCCGTTCCAGTAGAATGCTTTCTTTAGTCGGAATCACAACCATTCTTTGATAATGATATTTCTACTTTGAATAAATCCGGACTTGTAGCGCTCCGTGTTCCTGCCTACTTGTTAAGAGGAGCGGGGAAGATCAATTAGATCTGATCCTAAAGTCACCCATTAGTGAATAGAAGGTTCGGGCCTGTGAACACTAAATAGAATTACTAACCCTGGTCGCCTCCCATAGCTGTTTCAGCAGGTGAATTCACTTTTCTCGTCTTTGCTCAGCCTTTCATTCTTCTTTCATACTTCCTGTAAAGAGCTTGATTTACGACAAAGTAGAGTTGAAATAGAAAAGCGTCACGATCGTCTGTTACTACAAATACTTCTTATGCTTTCTCTGTCTCACAAAGGCACTAATAGTTGTTTGTAGCTTTCCTTGCTCCCGGAAGTAGGATAAATGAAATACTATATTCCCATATCTGTGGAAAGAAGGTAATTTCATCCCCGCAGGAAAGACAAAGAGAATCTCTCGACATCTTTCAGATTAAGAAAAGCATCCTTGGTAAGAGCGAAATAGACTGACTTAACCAAATATAGGATGCTCTTTATCCTCCTAACGGGCGAGTCACAGAGGTGACGAGAATAGATGAAATAGATGTGGGATAAGGGCCGAAAGTAGAAAAATGCATGAAACTGCTGCTCCACAACGCCTGGCCTTTCTTCTTTAAGGCGCACGGGCTCTACTTAAGCTATAAAGACGATTCCAGTAGGGCCTATAGTATTATCATAGAATCCCCAGGACGGGAAATTACATAGAAATAGTAGTTATATCCGGTGGAGGATTATGAGTTTACTTGCATTTATGCCATAATTCTTCAACTGCCCCACCTTCTCAGATGAAGCAGGAAGTTTAGATCTAGGCAACAGTAATAGCTTATATAATTCCGGGCTTACTTTTGCACTAAATCTTACTAGTAGCTCGTCTGTCTGTTACTTCTTTGCTGAATCTCACCTAGGGCTGTACGTAGTGAAGGACAATATGTTTGCATGCGTGTATGCCTGGTATTTGTATTGGTAGGATATTAGTCTCCTTTGCCCTGCTACCCATCTACCAGGGCTTTTGATTCTTTATTCAAACTATGTACCACATACTATCTCCTCTTGCCGTCAGTCTTCTATGTCTTCTATAGTGAGTTCCCCTGGATGAGGGTGTAGGATGCTTACAGTTCATGAGCTTGATTTACAACTTCAGAATGCTTTACTAATAAGATCCCGCCTTCTAAGTCAATCTCAATAGTTGTAGAAGTGGGATATGTGTCGAAGTGGGATCCCCAGGCATAGCCCGATCTGAACCTGGGCGTTAGCTTTCAAAACACTTCTGTCTAACTGTAACATCACAAAGTGAAATAAATAATTCCGTGCTCTTCCCTGGATGCAACTGATGAAAGAGAAGACGCTGTGCCAGACTGCCTTGATCAGGCTGAGATTCGCCGTTTAATTTTAGTGCAATATCCCATAGAAAATCCCAGACAGCTGGTAGTCTGAATTACTTAGCCCATAGGTAAACGGGCTAGTAACGGCCCTGACTTCATCATCTAAGGCAGCAAGGGATGTCTGGGAGTTAGGAGTTAGTAGTGTGTTTGTTAGAGTGTCAATCTAAGGCCATCAAGAAGGCAGTATGTTCGCGTAGTTACCTGGTGAATCTCTGCCTTATCGGCTAACTGCGCCATAGTCAGTGAGAATCAAGTTAGAAGTTTATAGCTTTCCTACTTTTTTTCAGTAATGGATTGAGAAATAGGATGCTATAATGTAGCTCTTGTAGCTTTCCCTAACTAAATCTCTTTAGGTAGCCGTTCTTTCCTACGTAATTTCCCACAGAAGAAGCAGGTAACGCTTGTTCAATAGATTGAAAAAGATTAGGTTGCCGAAGGTTCTTTTCTTTCTTTCTACTTCTAAGGTTGGGATTAAAATAGAAAGAGAAAGAGAATGAGTTTCCCCTACCGCTTTATCAATAGCATCTTCGAACCTCTCTGCATATGTAATTTCCGACATCCCTTGCGAACGGTTTAGCATTTTCTGAAAGACTCAGACTTCGTTTACCTGCTTCTTAATCTCTTCTGGATGGTGAACTACTGGCTGACCCTTCCCCTTACAGAAGTATGGTAGGTGCCTTGCAGTATTTGGCCATCACACGACCTGATATCGCATATGCAGTACATGTAGTTTTCCAATTTATGCATGCTCCCCATACTACTCACCAGCATGCTGTAAAGCATATTTTATGGTACTTACAGGGAACTCTGGATCATGGTCTTCTTCTCCGTCTGTCTGCCACTAGTACTATCATTGTGGCCTATTCAGATGCTGATTGGACAGGCTACAAGGACTCTTGCCGGTCCACTACTGGCTATGCTGTGCACTTTGGACCTAATCTAGTTGCCTGGCGTTCCAAAAAGCAACCCACTGTCTCCAAATCCTCAAGGGAAGCTGAGTACAGGGCTATTGGATATACTGTTGCTGAGACCATCTGGATTCGTAAGTGGTTATGTGATCTGGGGATTGTCATTACTACGCCCATTAAGTTGTATTGTGACAATGTAAGTGCTACCTACATGATAGCTAATCTAGTGATGCATGATCGCAGTAAGCACATTGCGGTCGATTATCATTTTGTCCGTGAGAGGGTTGCTGCTGGAGATCTTACTGCACGCTATATCGCTACTCGTTTATAGGTTGCTCAGATTTTGACCAATAACAATTTTTGTTATTAAAGTCCAATCTGTCCGTGCATCCCCCCGATCAGCTTGAGGGGGCGTAATAGAGTATAGGGGTAAATATGTAATTTTGACATTACGTACAGTATCTATAAATATAGTGCTGGGCGAGTGAGCCATTCTCTCACAATTCTCCACACAATTATGTCATCTGCTTCATTCTTTAATCATCTCCATCCATGGTTCCTATCTGGTTTGGGAGAAAAAGGAAGACCAAGTAAGTTTTCAAAGAAAGAAGTATATCATAAGAGAACTGAGACGAGTTGCTTCATTATTCCGTGAGAAGAGCAATGAACTAAACCCATCATTTGCTTCATTGGTCTTGTCATCACCACCATGGTAAAGTATGAAAAGGCTTTGTGAGGCATAAACAGAGTGCACAGAGACGAGTAAGACGAACGTGGGTCTCCAATTTCATCATCCAAGAACCACTTCCTTGGGGTATAGCCAAGTTGGACAGAATCGCTTTTTGGTACCAGTGGGTAGAGGTGCAATTCCTTTGACTCCATACCGCTTTTCCCTTCAAAAATGGCTCCCACTGCTGGATAAAGGATAAGAGCACTTTCATTAAACAAAAACGTGAAAAAATTTCTTCACTTTTTAGCATGTTTTCAGCTTGGCTTTACCCATCAGGAATAAGGGATATGATCTTTTTTAAGATGACCAAAAGAACCTTCAGAAAGACTGACTACTTTGAAGCTTCCACGCCTGTTTGCGGCTTTGTCCCTATCATTATCAATAGAAGAGCTCATAGAAGTGACGGAAAGGCTTTGAAGAACTCGAGACTGACAAGAACGGGAAGTTTACGTCACACGTGTGACGAGCTCTAATTCAGATATAGCCGTGTGTGTACCTTATGATATCTCGACAAATCGTTAGGGGTTTTGGCTGAAGAGGCTGCTAGGCTGAAAGTCCTGGCTCAAGAATCTTAAAGTCAACATGACCAACTAAGATATGGAACCTTCACATGGATCTTTATTCAATGAGTTGTCAACGACAGCCACATATACGATCTGACACAGCCATATAGTTAGTAAGTAGATTACGAGATGACTTCCCGTTTCACTAATCGCTTTCTTCGCCTAGGGGACCTTCTTCTTCTTTTTGGAGGCGGGTCAGCCATACCACTCACATGCTCTTGTAATCGGCAAGCTCCTTATCAACTCCAATTCGGTCAGTGTTCCGTTAGTGCTCACCCGACCATGAATTGCTCTTACTCTAAAGGGGTAGACAAAAGGTGGGGTGCTTTTTTCAATCCCTCACTTCTTTGATCACTACTCAACGGACCTATCTCAGGTCTAATACTTCCCCTTTCATGCTTTCAGTCTGCAAGGTATGTTTAGAAAGAATCGAAGAACCTAATGGATCCAATTGTAGCTTGATAGGCTCAGGGACAAGAGGGGATTCGAGTTCGAGAGCAGTATCTTCCATTAATGCAAGCGGATTTGCGATAGGAAAAGTAGGAGAGAACAACCGGGAGATGGAGGCAGCAAGGTAGTCAAAAGACGAGAAAAAGGCTATGCCGAAAGCGAAGAGAGGCCGACATCAATAGGAATACTATAATAATAGCGGACTTTTGCCTCAGCGATGCCATCTTCTACTCCTACATTAGGGATATAAGATTGATTGTGGCGGGGTGCGCCATAATGGGGTTTGCGATCTATGGATCGGAGGATTTGAACGGCATGTCTTTCTATAATGGACCGCCACCCTTCCCTTATTCTTCCTTCAATTAAAGAAAATTTCTAATGATAGGTAAGATTTTTAAGAAAAAGCCTAAGAAAGCCGATTTATAGAATCTTACTTTCTGTTTAATCTTAAATAGGAGATGAAAGCCACTCTCAACGGAAAGAAAACAGTCTAGCTTCGCCTTCCGGTCGGACGGTAGATAAAGTATGTGTCTTGACTTTCGCAGCCTCAACAAATCCAGTCGCAAAGCTGACTGTCTTTCATATTCTAACTCATATAGCAGATATGCGAGATTTCCTAACTCTACTCATTTTTGGGACCAGGCGGGGCCTTTCCTTTAACTAATGAAAGCGATTTAGTAAAAGTAGGTCACTAAACATTGGATTATATACAAGCTCTTTAACATTACATCCAATCGATCGTATATATTAACATTCAAAATCTTTCTCCCGGTAAGGATCAGGATCAGAGATCCCTTACCAATCCCCTTCATAATCATAGTATGTGGTCAAATCTATTGCAGTTTTCAACTGGGCTATGGTCAGTCGAGGTGAAAAAATTCCTTCCTAAATCCAGAAGTGAATTGAAGAGTGGCGAATCTGGAATGAGGAAAGGTTCTTCCTTTCTATTCTAGTAGTAGAGGCCCGAGACTTTCCTTTGACGAATCTTTCCCTGTCTCCACCCTTTCCGCCTTTGCTTTGAATTAGCATCAAGAAGGGGGAGTGGCGATTTACGACCTTCTGCTTCCACTGCTTCCACTTCAACTTCTCTTGCACTGATTAGTGACGTTTTGTTTGCCCCCGGAGAGTTGAATCGTGAAAAATGACTCATATATATCAGCCAGAGAAGCCTGTGAGTCAGACACCCTCAACCATAGCGTATACTAGAAAGAAACTTCGTCTAAGACCAGATCTTGTTGAAGCTCAGCCAGGACCTAAAAGAGATCAGTAAACCAACGCTTCTCCCTCTCCAGACTCAAGCCATGATCCAGTTCCAGACAACATGCCTGAGGTAGGCCGTTATTCCTCTCATCTCTCTCGTCCTGTTATTTGCTTTGGTTTCATGCAATTCGCTACGTTCCTTGTCATCATGTATATGAAGCGTCTTTCTCTTCTCTATAAAAGAACTCGATTCGAAATCAGAATTATGAAGTGTTATCTTAATCATGTTGGAGAGGGACCATGGCTGAAGAGCTACAAGCTCTTGAAAGAAAGAATACCTGGGAGTTTATTTGCTTCCTTTTACTTAAGGTAAGCGATCGATTTGAAACTTCATTGTGTACAAGGTAAACCGTAAAGCGGATGGCTCTTTTTTCGTTAGGTACAAACTAAAGTAGCTTCAGGCCTTGCTCAAGAATATTGGATAGAAAAGGAGGAAACCTTAACTTCAGTCCAGTTCTGAAGATTAGGACTTTACTGGCTATTGCTACATTAAAGAAGTGGTCCCTATACCAGCGTCATGTGAAAAATGCCTTCCTATATGGAGCAAACATTGCATTAGTAGGCCCATTGTGATCCGTCATTCAGTGCAATAAGAGGGCCCGTAACTATTAATGTTGAAATAAGATTCACTTCGTTCTGTACGGGATAAGGAGCGAAAAGTGCAGTATGGTAATCGAAGAAAAGTGAGAAATTAGATAGATAGATTCGTGAGTAGTGTAATCATAAAAGCCAACGGAGCGGTGACAGGATAGATAATCTACTCTTCATGGGTACCTCTAATCCATCCTTCTAAAGTAAGAGGATGAGTTGACTTACTGTCCGCAAGGAGAAAACCCATATAGGACGGACCTTTCTTCGCAACCTCATCGCAAAGACGCCAGAGCAATCCAAATCAGATTCACTGAGGGTCCTCACTATGAGGATTTCGCTTGCCTTGGTGGAAGCTCTGGATGTCGGTAGAGCTACTTCTTCACTACATGCACAAAAGACTGAGACGGTTCCCATGAACCACGAACTAAGACTCCGTCACTACTGCAGAAGTTGGAAAAAGTCAGATTGAAATAGAGAAAGAAGGTATTCCCTTTCTTTCAGGAAGAAATAGAATGACGACGAACTACGCAGACGATATTCCGACATTGGAGTTTAGTCTCTTTCTTATCTTATTTGCATTAACTCCTTAACTACCAGACAAGGAAGAACAAGGAATGCAGAGCTATACATAGTCTTACTTCGTCTCCCTTTCTTACCCATAGACAACGGGCACCCACTCAAAACAAACAAGGGTTCCTTACTCCTTTACATCCGACCACTGGGCAGATAGACTTGACTCCTCGATTGGACAATGGTAATCGAATGATACCAAGCATCCCTTCTTTTAGTATGAAAGAAGTAGCAAGGCCCTCACAGGGCGAAAAGAGGCTGACGATAGGAATTTTGACTTCAACTAGAGCTTGGAACCTTTGAGTCTTTCCTGCTTTGACCCATAAAAAAAGAAAGAAGAACTTTGGGCCCCTACCCTTCCACAGCAACCCAGTAGGTTCCTTATACTATACCTGCTCCGGAAAGCCCATTTACAGACCGGGAAGTCCTCACACATAGACAGATAGGGAAGGCAGCGAAATAATGTCTTACTACAGACAGAACAGAGTCAATAGCCAAAGTAAGACCAATAAGAATGAGAACAGCTGAGAAAGGAAAAAGAATAAGAGGAAGAGGCAGATTCCCTCACCAATCTGGCATCAGCCATTGTCATACTCTACGGAAAAGCTGGAGGAGAAATAGAGATCAGGTTATTAGAGGAACCGGCCTATTGCTTGCAGATCAGTGAGGAAGAAGAGCAGGCAGAATTATCTACTTTAGATCCTTCAACCAAAGACTGCTCCATTGTATGGACAACAAAGAGGCAAGCAAGGTGATGGAAGAGATGCACGAAGGAAGGAGATTTTGATCCCTACATGAATGGGGGAATGTTAGCCACTTCATCATGAGGCTTTTACTGGATAACAATGGAGAACGATTGCCATCAGTACGTGAAAAACACAGCTGGTTCAATATAAATAGCACCTTCTTCAATAGCAGTTGATTGAAGGGTAGCTTATTCAAGCGTCGTAAGCCCTGAGAGATGTCACTTCTTTCCCCAGCTGCTTTCGAATCGGGTTTCTTTGAATTGGGTATATCTATTACTATGGATTCAATTCTTTTAATCTGCACCTTCAGCCGATGCTCGATCTGAAGGACTAACTGGCCACCTTCAAGCTTGAAGTCATTAACGAAAGAAATCTGTTTCGGTATGCAAGAATAGCCTTTAGTCCATTCCTGCAATGGCATTCTGAGCTTATTCCGCATCAACCTAAGAGCGGTAATTACTTTAGGCCACTCACTGGAAACCCGGGACAGAAATCGTAGGCTAGGGCCACCTAAACCTTTCCTTCCTGCATCCATGAATCAGTCCCGTCCTCTCTTAATGAGATATCTCTATCTGCCTTATCCTACGCCTATTGGACTTTGAAAGCCTAACCCTTGAATTGAAACAGGCAGCTATAGCGTATAAATCAAGCCCTTGTGCCAGTCTGAGGCACAGCTAGCCCCTTTCGACAGTGGGATAGATGAGTCGGTGAAGAGCAGCTTGACCAAGTACGTGATGCGTCATTTTGATTTCCCTCTCCTTTCAGTCTTCAGTCGAGAGCCGCCTTCCCGAATCAGATTGATCGAATTAGATGTGTTAAACATATAGCTAAAGTAGCCTAATCGATCCCTTAAGGAGTACTAAACCTGGTAAAAGTGAGTCAGCACTCGCACTTCTATTTCTATCCTTTCTTTTCTTGTACAATTTCGAGTTTGTGAGATTGATCACTCTGCCATACAGCCGCGACCTTCTATACGAGAAATCGCTATCTCGTAGCACCACAGCCTGGGAAACCTGTACCTTACCTCGACAAAAAATCTACTGGTGAATTGTTGTCTCAGGAGGTAGATGGGAGCGATCCTAGACCAGACCCAACCCGGGGTGAAAGGGGAGGGGGTTATCATGACTGAGTCATGAGGAGCAGTGTTGCTTGTGGAGTGGTCAGGATCAACCTGTTTAGCAGCGACAGCCTTAGAGTTGGACTTTTCTGAGGTGGTGGCGAAGATATCGCTGTACTCTTTTCTTTTAGGAGCTTCAATAGTTTTTCAAAAAACTCTTTCTTTAACTGACTGCTAATCTTGGTTTTGACTTCTTTTTACATTACCCTATTTTAGAAACCTAAGGACTCAATCGTATGGATATGTCAAATACATTTCATAATCTCTTTACTATGGAGATGTTGGCATAAGAAGGCAAACTGTCATTATATATCAATCTTTTGCTCTGGCTGCTACTGACTTGACTACATTGTCTCGCCAAGCAGTCTTTTCTCACGGAGGAAAGAAAGATGGGCTTGGTCTTCTTCCCGTTTAGAGGCTTATTCTCCTTTCACTATGCCAAAAGACAGCGATTGAATGCATTATTCGGTGATAACGAAAGAAGTTCCACATTTCCAAAGTGAAGAACCTGTGTAATGGTGGTCGGGTGTGCCTTTTCATCTAAAAGAAAAAGCAATAATACAAGGCTCACTCGAGGCAGAAAAAAGAGTTTGGGTTCACCCGATCGGAGATCTTGCTATATAGCTCTTCCTCATATCTAATCTGCTGATATACTGATGTAAGAAAATAATTTGAAAAAGGGGAGTTAGAGCAAGCACCTTCGCAAACCGCCCTTTCTTAATGGTAAGAACCGCTATAGAAGCAAACAAAAAGATCGCGAACGTGTTCGACTGACCGAAAAGAATCAATTGGGCTTCCTTCCGGGTAGTCTTTAGTTAGAAGAGAAGCCTTTCTCTTTGGCTCTTCACTTGTCTACTTTTGTTCCACTCCTTGTAAGTGCTTGAATTTAGAGTTCAAAGAGTAACCTATCTGAAGAAATGGTGGGAATACCTGAAGTCTCTCGAAACTGACCGGTTCTACTTGAACTTCCTATCGGCTTCGAGCCGAAAGAGAGTGAAATGGAACCTGGAACAGATGATGCTTTACGAAATCTTGATTTCACTGTCAGTCATCGATTGACTGCTATTCCCACAGGAGTGAAAGGCTGGAAATGAGCCTCTGCCGAGGTCTATTTAAGTGGTGTAATTTTCTTTTTCTTTTTATTCTTTCGTTTAACCTTATGTAATGTAAGAAAGAAGCCCCTTTTTCTGTTAAAGATAGGGAAAAGCCTTGAATCCTCTATAGCGATCTCACCGCCTGCGAACATTCTCTACAAGCACTTTTAGCACTTTAGAATAAAGTGGGAAAGGAGAATGCATTATACTACTTAAGCCGGCTTAAGTAGAGGCGGAATAAAACAACTCAAAGCCAATTGAAAAAAAAGTGTTTTGTGCTGCGCTTTGGTCTTTGCTTCAAAAAGCGTTGCTACTAAAGATTAGCAATCAAATCTTTTGAATCTCAAGAGCAGACCCTCTCAAGTTCTTAATGAAAAGACCAATGTTATCAGGTCAATTGGCCAAACTCTTATTCTCTTAATTAGACAGAATAAAGATTCAAGAAGTGAATGGAAAGGCTTTGGCGGATTTACGTTAAGCTCATCCATACCAGAAAATCTGCAGTAGCTTGGAAGCAGAGGACTAAGCTAATTCATTCCCCCGGAGCCATGCTGAGGAGCCAACAAATGGAAGGATACCCAGGAGCCCCAAGCCTATTGAATAGTCTCAACCCTTAGTTAGAAGTAGCATCACCCTTTATAAGGGGCTTATCCTTTATTGAGATTAGTACCTTTCTGAATTGAAAAGAGCTAGTGATCACTAAAACGGGTGGACTCGTTCATATTCCGCGCAACTACTGTTCCTTATGTATATATTGTTCGAAGAATCTTTCTATGGGATGGAACATTAGCCTTTTGATTCTCTCTCAACAAAAGATTATGAGGTAGGATCCACAGGCTCTTTTCTAATATCTTCTTTCGAAGCTGTTAACAAGAAAAAAAAGATTATTCTTTGAAAAGCCAAGAGAAAGTATGCTCTAGTATCGTATATAAGATAATGGCTGCTTTAAGTAATGGTATTTCTTTTTATAAGGAAAGATCATTTGATAACTAATCTAATGGGCTTGTAGCGCCGGTTCTCCCCTTCTCAATCCATAGCGTATGCATATTATGTATATAAGGAAGTGGCTGGTTCCTCTTTGCGGGGTCACTACTTGGATATTCCCTTCGATAAAAGAAAAAGAAAGAAGGGCTTTTTCTACTCGTTTACTGAGCAAATCACTTGACTAAGAATAACGGGAAAAACTTATCCCAATCCTCACTCTGGATCAAGGTGCATAGTCTTTTAACACTCTCTTTCTCTCTTTCTGGCTTAGCCTACCCAGCTCCTTCTTATTGATAGCACAAGTGAGAAAGACCCCTAATGGGCAAACTTCACTAATATTCCAGGAATAAGGAATGAAAGAACTTCTGCTATCTACTCACTCTTGCCACTGAGAGGGGATGAGTGAATACCTGGAAGACAAAGTTCTCTTATTCCCGGGATCAGGGCATCAACTGCTGTCTTTCTAAGTTCATACCCAATAGCAGTAGCCAATGTCGGAAGAGGAGCCATTGGTGCTTTAGTTTCACAGCTCTTGCCTGAGACAAAACTTGGCAAAGGCTGAAGACACGGTCTCCGGTCTCCCTTTTTGGGCACGTGCCAATCGGTCGATCAGCCTTGATGTCTGCTAAAGAAGATAGAGATCGAGAGATATGGCACTCTTCATAAGAATTTAGAAAGACAAGCAATAGCTCTTTTCAAAGGCTTTGGTTGACTTTAATTAACAGGCTCAAGCAAGGTTAACTTCTTTTTTAATTCCCGACCCAAGTCAAGGCGATTCAATACTCAGGCGATAAGGAAGAAGCAGTCCCAGGCCTTAGGTTTAGATTAGATCTGAGAACTTTTGAGATCTGAATCATAGCCAAGTATAGTTTTGCACCTAACAGCAAAAAGTGATGTCATATTAGACTTCCGTTAGAGTCACCCATCAGCCTTCGGATTTGAGTTTGAATTGGATAGGGAGCATGAGCAGTAGTTAGTGCTTTTGCTCTTACAGATGCCAGTCCTTTTTCTGTTGATGCGAAATAAGTGGTCTTAGCCTTTATGCTGCATTATCGGAAGGGGTTCAGTGAGACCCGGGCTTAGCTGGAAGAAGCAGATGTTGAAGGAAGAAGGGTAAAAAGTAGAGGAATTAAAGCTAAAGGGTAAGAAGGAAGGAAGAAGTTCACACCAGGCTCAACGAAAGACGACGGAGCTTGTAGGCGTTCCTTATTCCTATCATTAAAAAAAAAAAAAAATCTCGTAGCCTGGCTAAGTAGCAGTGTCAGAGCCTTTTGATGGGGGAAGAACTACCGCATATAGCAGATCCAGCTCTGTATTAAGCAGACTCATCTCCACACTAGTCTGTTCCTTCATCTTCGGCTGCTAGCTAACGTCTCCCTATCGACCAAGGATTCTGATTTTCCCAGTGCTTGTACATCTCCCATATTTGTAGACTGGTCCCGCATGTATAGTGAGACAAAAACAAATCAATAGGTGTGGCTACCCCTATTCTATTACTTCTTACTTATTGAGGACGAGCTCGGCTCAAAGCCCAGCCTTTGACAAAACTCGCCGATCTTCTTCCTTTGCGGTGTTATTGATGACCGGGGAAGTCTGCTTTATGGCTTCCTGGTTTCATCCATATCCATAGGGCTATTCCTTTTTTGGGTATAAGACTATCAGACAGTGATGGAGTGAAGGTGTGAGACCCGCATTTCTATTGTACTTGCTTATCAAATATTATGCCTGTTGGGTTGGAAAATTTTATTTTATTATCCGCCAACCTACAACTACCATATCGCCCAAGTTATTGATCTATTCAACTTTAGATCCCCAAAAATAAATTGTCTGAAGTTGTATAAGTTGAATAGCCTTCGATTTCTTGAAGCTCCAACCAAAGCGAATACGATTAGATTGTTGAATCCTGGTAACAGTTCTGTAATTAACTAAATCGAGCTTTAATATAATCAAGGGCGAGTAAGTCGACAGACGATTATATTAACGATTTCGGTTTAGGATAAGGGACCCGAGAATTCGACTAATAGCATCAGGTGATCTACTACCTTTTAGCAACCAAAAAAAAAAAAAAAAGAAAAAGGGGGGGCTCACGCGTGAAACCCCGACCCCCTCTCTTTCTTCTTCTTCTTCTTCTTCCCGTTCCCCTGCTCTGCTTCCCCTGTCCTCCTTCGCCTCTTTCGCTTCCGGCCACGCACGCCGTCGTCGGTCGCCGGCCTTGAGCCAGTCGACCCCCTGAGAGCCTGCCTCTCCTTCCCCCTCTGCGTGACCCCGACACCCATGGCCTTCCCTTTCTTCTTCTTCTTCCCGCGATGACCCTAAGTCCTAAACCCTAGCCCTGCTGCCTGTTCTTCTTCGTTTTGCCACCGCGAACCCAACCAACCCAGGTGTCGGTGGCCTGATTCCGTGCGGTGGGACGAGAACTAGCCACGGTTGGGCTGATTTTGGCGAAAGACCGGCCGAACACCGGCGAATTCGGCGCATGCACTCTTGCCTCTATAAATTGAATCCTTGGTTTAATTCCCTTCAATTCATGCTAATTGTGCTTAACTTCTCAAAAATTACAAGTTAGGGTTTTAGGTTTGGAAGTGGTCGAGCCTTGCGCGAAGAGTAGAGGGGATACTTAGCTTTGGGAGTTCGAAATTAGCTTCAATCCAGTCAGTTTGCACGCCTACAGCTTGAATTCGAGGTGGGTGGACCTTTAGTCCCTCCTATTTTAAGGATTTCGAATGATAGTTATATGAATCAGTTTACTGAATTGGTAGATTGGATTGTTACTGTATGAATTCGATTATATGTGTGGACAAGCGAATGAATTAAACACTGCTATACTAGGGCAGAACCAATATATTCTTGAAAGGTTGTTAGATGCTTGAAAATGGAGTTTTCGATGAATCTAGCTTACATTATTGCTAATCATAGTATTTAAGTTAGAAACGAAGTTGTTTTTATGATTTAGCAACCCTATTACGTTTATATGAAGCTTTCAAGTTAGAATCGAAGTCGTTTTATGATTAGGCAACCTTATTATGTTTATAAAGAGCCTTTTTAGTTAAAGACGAAGTCGCTTTACGATTTAGTAAGCTTATTGTGTTTATGCGAAGCATTCAAGTTAGAAACTAAGTCGCTTTACGATTTAGTAAACGTATTACGTTTATAAGAAACTTTTAAGTTTAAAGTGAAGTCGTTCTACAAGTTAATAAACGTATTACATTTATACGAAGCTTTTAAGTCAATAATGGAGTCGTTTTACAAACTAGCAAACATTTTACGTCTATAGGAAGTTCTTAAGTTAAAAACGAGGTCATTTTACAAGTTAGTAGACGTAATACGTTTATATGAAGCTTTGAAGTTAGGAATGAAATCGTTTTAAGACTTAACAAGCTTATTACGTTTTAAGAAGCTTTGAAGTTGCAAAGGAAGTCGATTTATGTGTTAATAGACTTATAACGTTTATGAGAAGCCTTAAGCTTCGAACTTAGTTTGAATTAAGCATTAATTAAACACGTTATGTTTCAAACAAGTTACGATTTACGATTTAGCATACATATTACATTTCAAGGAGGCTTTTAGCTAAAAAGCGAAGTCGTTTTATGAGTTAGCAATCGTTTTACGTTATTAAGAAGTTCTTGGGTTGAAAACGAGATCGTTTTACGATTTAAGAACCCTATTATATTTATACGAAGCATGTAAGTTGGAATTAAGTCGTTTTACGATTTAATAAACCCTTCTATGTTTGTAAGAAGTTTTTAAGTTACTTATGAAACCGATTTACATGTTAACAGATCTTATTTTATTTATAAGAAGCTTGTAAGTTCAGGACGAAGTCGTTTTACAAACTAACATACGTGTTACGTTATTAAGAAGCTTTTAAGTTGAAAACGAAATCGTTTTTTTACGGTTTAGTAAACTTATTACGTTCATACGAAGCATTCGAGTTAGAAAATAAGTCGTTTTACGATTTGGTAAATGTGTTACCTTTATAAGAAAACCTTGAAGTTTCAAGTAAAATCGTTTTAAGTATTAACCAACTTATTGCCCTTTAGAGAAGCTTTTAAGTCTAAAAGGAGATCGTTTTATGAGTTAATTAACGTATTACGTTTATACGAAACTTCTAAATTAGAAACGAAGTCGTTTTACGAATTCGTAAACGTATTTTACAAGTTCGTTTATGCGTTAGCAAATTTAATTCGATTATGAAAAGCTTTTAAACCATTCACGAAATCGATTTATAAGATTAGTAAACTTGGCTTGTATCACGTTCATCGCTTGTGTTTGAAGGATTACAATGAGCGTTAAAAAGGGCAACTGAAGGGGATTATTTACGAAGCCTACCTTTCAAGTGCATGCTAGTAACTACCAAGTTTTGAATCGTAAGTTAGTACACTCACCATGTTTCTAAGAGGCCTTTCTTGTTATTCGCCTAAAACTAAAGTCGTAAGGAAATTATGTTTTCATGTTTTAAGTTCATAAACTTATATATGAATACGTATAAGTATGGTTGTCTACGAAGTATGTATGTATATTATGTTTTTGCGTTTTAAGTTCATAAAACCTATATATGAATACGTATAAGCATGTTTATCTACTAAGAATGTATGTATATGAATTTCATAAGTTCCTAAGACGTATATATGAACCAATATGAGTATGTATGTGAACGTATGGTTATGCTTATGTCTATGTGTACGTAAAGGAGCTACTCTAGAAACTTTAAGCTTAAGTCTGAGACCCAGGAATGGTGGCTTAGTTCCCGCCTGGTATCACATATGTTACGTTATGATAGATTCAGGGATGGTGGTTTGATTCCCGCCTGAAGTCTAAGTATGAAATTACGTCTCAGCATAGTATGATGTATGTCCGGATAGGCGTATGTTGCCGCTCGAGTTTGGCCGACTCGGGATGGCAGTAACAAAGTACCTCTAAGAGTATAGTCTCCTCATTTACGTGATTATGTTACTATGTATGATTTTCGGTAAGTTAAACTTATGCGTAAAACCCCTTTTGTGCTATGTTTCCGGGTTTGCGTAACTTTATTATGTTAAGTCAACGCATTATGGTTTCTTCTAAAGTTAAGCCTTTTGGTATGATTACTCCTTTACTCGGTTTATGGTTCGAATATGATGTATTATGTGAAAGCTCTTCAACTAAAATAAATTACGAAAGGCTTGCGTAAGTTAAATTGTATTTTAAGTATGTTTTGGGAGAGAGGGTTTACTCACTGAGCGGTGGTTGCTCATCCCCATTACTTTTTTCCTTTTTCCCCAGATCTACAGGTATGTGACTGATGCGTGGAGTACAACAAGGATGGACTTGCTTGGTTTGATTGTGACGTATTTATATAATATTGAATAAGTTGTAAGGTTATGTAATTATTTAACTTCTTGTAAAGTGTATGAAAAATAGAAAGCTCTGTATACTCCGGGCGTGTGGCCCATAGAGTTGTGAACTCCGGCGTGTAGCCGTTGAGATGTTGGTGTTATATAATACCATTATGTATTGCAGGGTTATCATGTAAGGCTTTAAGCCTGGGAAATGGCCAATTTCTAGGGGAAACTCTGGCCGTTTTCCCCCAGAAAAATTGAGAAAATTCTAACATTCCTAACCCTGGGGTTATACCCAAGGCCCAATTAGGTTATAGTGGCTTAAGTTTTAAACTTTGAGTCTCTCTCTTATGTTATGTTTTAAATAGGTTTAAGCAAGTTGCCTTAATAGTCTTTCCCCAGGGGAAGGCTGTGGCGTGTAACACGACCCGCCTGAGGTCGGGGGTGTTACATTTGATGGTATCAGAGCTATAGGATTTTATAAAATGATAAAAGAAAATGAGATTTGACTCGCCGATATGTTTTTATATGCTAAGAGTTATATGTTATGTGCTATGTGTTATGTGCTATGCGATGTATGTTGCATATTAAGTGTTAAGTGTTAAGTGTTAAGTATTTAATTGTTGTAAGCTTACTAGGAGGAGGTTGATGGAAATTCCTCTATAAGTAGTATATGTATATGGTGCACATAAGTGACCTGAAGTCTTATTACGAGTGCAGGAGTTAAGATAGTATACGATATGTCGGAAGAGAGGCAAAATCCCCCTCCACCTCCGCCTCCAAATGACGGGATGGAGATGCTTATTAAATTTTTGAAGCTTAAGCCACCTACGTTTGACGGAGCACCCGATCCAATTCAGTATGAGCACTGGAAGAGGAAGATTGAGGGATTGTTTGAGGTTATGGAGTGTCCTGCTAATTATAAGGTGAAGTTCGCAGCTCACTTGTTTGAGAAAGATGCTAGCTTTTGGTGGGATACCGTTAAGCCGAAAGAAGGTGAACAACCACTAACTTGGGCGGAGTTCAAGGGGTTATTTGATGAAAAATACTATCCTAAGGAGGTAAAATGGGCTAAGGAGCAGGAATTTTTGGACCTAAAGCAAGGAAAAATGCCAGTTATCGAGTATATGTCTAAGTTTAATGAATTGAGTAGGTTTGCTCCTCATCAAGTGGCGAATGAGGAAATGAAAATGGAACGATTTGAGAGAGGCCTCAAATCTAAGTTAAAGACAAACATGGCTGCACTAACCTTTCCAAACCTCCAAACAATGTACCAAAAAGCCATCAAAGTGGAGCGTGTTATAGACGAGTCTGAGGCATCTGAGTTAGCTACGCAACAGAAAAGGGAGCGGGAGGTCGAGAGCTCTCAAGGAGTGGTACGTGGAAATGGGAGAAAGTTTAATTCCAGTCGACGGCTTGAAAGGAACCGCCCTCCATATGAGCCAAGGCCTCGATGTGATACATGTGGCAAGCTCCACAATGGGCCTTGCGCAAGGTTAACTGGGGCATGCTTTGGGTGTGGAGAGATTGGGCATTACCAAAACCAATGCCCGAAGAAAGTACAGGAAAACATGCAAGCCAATCAAAGGACTGAGCCAGTAAGTAGGCAAGGCGGCAACAATCTCCAAACAAAGAAATGACTCCACCAATCTCACAGCTCCATGATGTGTATGAAAGTCGGTAAGAAATCTTTCTTAAAGTACTTCCTTTTTTATATAAGTATATATGGAATCATTTCGCATCATGTGACCAAAGCGTATAAGTTTCGAGGACGAAACTTTTTATAAGTGGGGGAGAAATGTGAGACCCGCATTTCTATTGTACTTGCTTATCAAATATTATGCCTGTTGGGTTGGAAAATTTTATTTTATTATCCGCCAACCTACAACTACCATATCGCCCAAGTTATTGATCTATTCAACTTTAGATCCCCAAAAATAAATTGTCTGAAGTTGTATAAGTTGAATAGCCTTCGATTTCTTGAAGCTCCAACCAAAGCGAATACGATTAGATTGTTGAATCCTGGTAACAGTTCTGTAATTAACTAAATCGAGCTTTAATATAATCAAGAGCGAGTAAGTCGACAGACGATTATATTAACGATTTCGGTTTAGGATAAGGGACCCGAGAATTCGACTAATAGCATCAGGTGATCTACTACCTTTTAGCAACCAAAAAAAAAAAGAAAAAGGGGGGGCTCACGCGTGAAACCCCGACCCCCTCTCTTTCTTCTTCTTCTTCTTCTTCCCGTTCCCCTGCTCTGCTTCCCCTGTCCTCCTTCGCCTCTTTCGCTTCCGGCCACGCACGCCGTCGTCGGTCGCCGGCCTTGAGCCAGTCGCCCCCCTGAGAGCCTGCCTCTCCTTCCCCCTCTGCGTGACCCCGACCCCCATGGCCTTCCCTTTCTTCTTCTTCTTCCCGCGATGATCCTAAGTCCTAAACCCTAGCCCTGCTGCCTGTTCTTCTTCGTTCTGCTACCGCGAACCCAACCAACCCAGGTGTCGGTGGCCTGATTCCGTGCGGTGGGACGAGAACTAGCCACGGTTGGGCTGATTTTGGCGAAAGACCAGCCGAACACCGGCGCATTCGGCGCATGCACGGTGAGATTCGAACACTCTTGCCTCTATAAATTGAATCCTTGGTTTAATTCCCTTCAATTCATGCTAATTGTGCTTAACTTCTCAAAAATTACAAGTTAGGGTTTTAGGTTTGGAAGTGGTCGAGCCTTGCGCGAAGAGTAGAGGGGATACTTAGCTTTGGGAGTTCGAAATTAGCTTCAATCCAGTCAGTTTGCACGCCTACAGCTTGAATTCGAGGTGGGTGGACCTTTAATCCCTCCTATTTTAAGGATTTCGAATGATAGTTATATGAATCAGTTTACTGAATTGGTAGATTGGATTGTTACTGTATGAATTCGATTATATGTGTGGACAAGCGAATGAATTAAACACTGCTATACTAGGGCAGAACCAATATATTCTTGAAAGGTTGTTAGATGCTTGAAAATGGAATTTTCGATGAATCTAGCTTACATTATTGCTAATCATAGTATTTAAGTTAGAAACGAAGTTGTTTTTATGATTTAGCAACCCTATTACGTTTATATGAAGCTTTCAAGTTAGAATCGAAGTCGTTTTATGATTAGGCAACCTTATTATGTTTATAAAGAGCCTTTTTAGTTAAAGACGAAGTCGCTTTACGATTTAGTAAGCTTATTGTGTTTATGCGAAGCATTCAAGTTAGAAACTAAGTCGCTTTACGATTTAGTAAACGTATTACGTTTATAAGAAACTTTTAAGTTTAAAGTGAAGTCGTTCTACAAGTTAATAAACGTATTACATTTATACGAAGCTTTTAAGTCAATAATGGAGTCGTTTTACAAACTAGCAAACGTTTTACGTCTATAGGAAGTTCTTAAGTTAAAAACGAGGTCATTTTACAAGTTAGTAGACGTAATACGTTTATATGAAGCTTTGAAGTTAGGAATGAAATCGTTTTAAGACTTAACAAGCTTATTACGTTTTAAGAAGCTTTGAAGTTGCAAAGGAAGTCGATTTATGTGTTAATAGACTTATAACGTTTATGAGAAGCCTTAAGCTTCGAACTTAGTTTGAATTAAGCATTAATTAAACACGTTATGTTTCAAACAAGTTACGATTTACGATTTAGCATACATATTACATTTCAAGGAGGCTTTTAGCTAAAAAGCGAAGTCGTTTTATGAGTTAGCAATCGTTTTACGTTATTAAGAAGTTCTTGGGTTGAAAACGAGATCGTTTTACGATTTAGGAACCCTATTATATTTATACGAAGCATGTAAGTTGGAATTAAGTCGTTTTACGATTTAATAAACCCTTCTATGTTTGTAAGAAGTTTTTAAGTTACTTATGAAACCGATTTACGTGTTAACAGATCTTATTTTATTTATAAGAAGCTTGTAAGTTCAGGACGAAGTCGTTTTACAAACTAACATACGTGTTACGTTATTAAGAAGCTTTTAAGTTGAAAACGAAATCGTTTTACGGTTTAGTAAACTTATTACGTTCATACGAAGCATTCGAGTTAGAAAATAAGTCGTTTTACGATTTGGTAAATGTGTTACCTTTATAAGAAAACCTTGAAGTTTCAAGTAAAGTCGTTTTAAGTATTAACCAACTTATTGCCCTTTAGAGAAGCTTTTAAGTCTAAAAGGAGATCGTTTTATGAGTTAATTAACGTATTACGTTTATACGAAGCTTCTAAATTAGAAACGAAGTCATTTTACGAATTCGTAAACGTATTTTACAAGTTAGTTTATACGTTAGCAAATTTAATTCGATTATGAAAAGCTTTTAAACCATTCACGAAATCGATTTATAAGATTAGTAAACTTGGCTTGTATCACGTTCATCGCTTGTGTTTGAAGGATTACAATGAGCGTTAAAAAGGGCAACTGAAGGTGATTATTTACGAAGCCTACCTTTCAAGTGCATGCTAGTAACTACCAAGTTTTGAATCGTAAGTTAGTACACTCACCATGTTTCTAAGAGGCCTTTCTTGTTATTCGCCTAAAGCTAAAGTCGTAAGGAAATTATGTTTTCATGTTTTAAGTTCATAAAACTTATATATGAATACGTATAAGTATGGTTGTCTACGAAGTATGTATGTATATTATGTTTTTGTGTTTTAAGTTCATAAAACCTATATATGAATACGTATAAGCATGTTTATCTACTAAGAATGTATGTATATGAATTTCATAAGTTCCTAAGACGTATATATGAACCAATATGAGCATGTATGTGAACGTATGGTTATGCTTATGTCTATGTGTACGTAAAGGAGCTACTCTAGAAACTTTAAGCTTAAGTCTGAGACCCAGGGATGGTGGCTTAGTTCCCGCCTGGTATCACATATGTTACGTTATGATAGATTCAGGGATGGTGGTTTGATTCCCGCCTGAAGTCTAAGTATGAAATTACGTCTCAGCATAGTATGATGTCTGTCCGGATAGGCGTATGTTGCCGCTCGAGTTTGGCCGACTCGGGATGGCAGTAACAAAGTACCTCTAAGAGTATAGTCTCCTCATTTACGTGATTATGTTACTATGTATGATTTTCAGTAAGTTAAACTTATGCGTAAAACCCCTTTTATGCTATGTTTCCGGGTTTGCGTAACTTTATTATGTTAAGTCAACGCATTATGGTTTCTTCTAAAGTTAAGCCTTTTGGTATGATTACTCCTTCACTCGGTTTATGGTTCGAATATGATGTATTATGTGAAAGCTCTTCAACTAAAATAAATTACGAAAGGCTTGCGTAAGTTAAATTGTATTTTAAGTATGTTTTGGGAGAGAGGGTTTACTCACTGAGCGGTGGTTGCTCATCCCCATTACTTTTTCCCTTTTTCCCCAGATCTACAGGTATGTGACTGATGCGTGGAGTACAACAAGGATGGACTTGCTTGGTTTGATTGTGACGTATTTATATAATATTGAATAAGTTGTAAGGTTATGTAATTATTTAACTTCTTGTAAAGTGTATGAAAAATAGAAAGCTCTGTATACTCCGGGCGTGTGGCCCGTAGAGTTGTGAACTCCGGCGTGTAGCCGTTGAGATGTTGGTGTTATATAATACCATTATGTATTGCAGGGTTATCATGTAAGGCTTTAAGCCTGGGAAATGGCCAATTTCTAGGGGAAACTCTGGCCGTTTTCCCCCAGAAAAATTGAGAAAATTCTAACATTCCTAACCCTGGGGTTATACCCAAGGCCCAATTAGGTTATAGTGGCTTAAGTTTTAAACTTTGAGTCTCTCTCTTATGTTATGTTTTAAATAGGTTTAAGCAAGTTGCCTTAACAGTCTTTCCCCAGGGGAAGGCTGTGGCGTGTAACACGACCCGCCTGAGGTCGGGGGTGTTACAAGATATTTTGCCCAGAATATTAAAATAAGTTAAAGGCATGGTTAAGGAGAGTAAAGTAGCTAAGCTCCGTATTGAAGGCCACTAAATACCTAACCACCTTTCTGAGGCTTACTTAAGCTCCATCAAGGGTCCCAAGTCTATAATGATCTTAAAGGACCAAGTCCTGAGCCGCATTTCCAAGAATCATCATTGTTCCCCCTTGAATCATGGCTTTTGCATGGAGAAGTAGATCAAACCATGTAGTTTGCTCTAGATCCGCTTCTGAACATTGATCCACCATGTGAGCGGCCTTCACCTTACATCTAGTAAGGTACTCATAAAACCCTTCCTTTTTGCTTTAGTAGCGCTAGGTCTCTAAGTGTAATTGGGAGGTCAACATTGTATGAATACTGATGTAGGAATTCCATAAAACTATCATTCGAATTCATAAGCTTGCATGGGTCTATAGTATTATATAATTTCACACATCCTTGTCAAAGATCTAAGGAAATATGATGTGGAAGATATCCTTATCAATCCCTTTTAGTGTCAATGCACTAAAATAATCCCTCGCATGATGGGGAGGTTTTTTAGCTCCACGGAACTTGATATTCGGCATAGTAAATTTTGGGAGCAATCGGTGATGGATTAGAGCTTAACATGGCTATTGACTTTGACTTAAGGAGTGGAGTTTCCTCTGATTGTCCAGATATAAAAGCCTCTCGATTGATAGGCTCATCTTGTACACTTTCTTAGGCCTCTGTATCCTAATAGATAATGGAAAGTATCCAGGACTAGCTTATCTATACTTTTTGATGGGAAATTAAAGACACAAAATAAGGCATGCTGACTTATGGACTAAAAACATAATACCAAGAACCCAGAGTCCTAACTGTATATTATGGATGCTAATCCAAAACGAATACTAAGGCATAGTGACCAAACTTGATCTAGCTGTGTGACACTAGTTGGGCTCCTTGTTGGACCCCTGAAACTAATATCCTCACCTCTACCCCTTTTCCCCTAAGTCCATACACAAGTAAACGCAAACAAATCCTAGGGAAACGGGTGAGTTTCACATTGGACCAAATCTGACTCCTTCCCCTTTCCTAAATCCTGACTCAAGCCTAGACTGATGACAATCCCTTTTGAGTCCTCTTCAACCTCCACCAAGACAGAGACTAGTATGCATACTCTTTTTTTTTTTTTTTAGGACTTAGCTAGGCTTTTTCAAGCTCGACCTAATACTTATTACAACCCTAACCTTAGGCTATAACTTATTTAGGTCTGAGGTCAAGAGCCCTTAGAGCTTAATTAGGTCAAACCTACTTTGGCTCGTATCCTTAGTCATTAAGTTTGACCTTTCCTAACCTAGGATTTCCTAAGACCTTAAGCATCAATGTAAAGTCCTTAGGGCTAACAAAGTTAAATCATACAAAAACATTTCAAGCACACACATGAGTTTTATCCTAAGCGAAAGTTCTAAGTTCCAAGTGTCTGAATATTTGGTCTTGGTAAACTAATATGTCTAGAATTCTAGTTAATTAATCCCATTTAGCAAAAAATGACTCGCAGAAAGGGATCCCAGTTGGGTTCTTATTTCCGCAAAAAATATAATATTTCTACGATACTTTTATATCCAATTTGTGCTCAAAAGAATTATTATATTTTTATTTTTATTTGATTTTATTATATGTCTGTACGTGATGAAAAAAACTGAAAAATGGTAAAAAGATGGGAAAAAAATGGAAGAAATTGGATCAATGAATGAAATTGAAGCAAGCCCGAACCTTGCCACCCCCCTTTCCCCCTCACGTGACTCCCTTTCTCCCCCCACCTTCTTATTTGTTTTTCCCTCTCTCCGCTGGCAAACCCAATAACTCCCCTTCTAGTTACTCATCTTCAATCTTCATCACCCAACACTAACCAACACCACCAACACCTCCATCCTCATCCACCATCATCCCCGCACTGCCAACACGGAATCCCACCCCATCTCAGGCAGTGCAACATCATCTTCACCATCCACTTTAAGCACGAAATCAAGGGTTACGATTGAAGAGGGTCTGAGTATAAAGGAAGGGCAGTGGCATGATTAGAGGAATCAATCTGAGGCTTAATTTTAGGGTTCTTGTTAGTTTCAATTCCACTTTTTAGATAATTTTAGGATTTATTTCATGCTCAGTTTTAGTAATTTAGGGTTCGATTTTGGCCATCTGTTTTGATTTTCGAATGTTATATCTATTGTATAGCTTGTCATTTTGCATATTAGAAGCTTAGTTTTGTTAATTTTGGAGTAGGCCTTGGTTGATTTCGGTTTGTTAGTGCACCAATCTTTGTCTGCGGTATAGTTGAATTAAAACTTCATCTCCCCTATTCTGCCTTCTCTATTTCAAGTTCTCAAGTCTATTTTGTTAGTCTTCGAAATTCAACTAATAGGGTTTGACTCGTTGTAATTGATAAAACATCAGATTTCTAAGATTTTGGGTTAGAAATTTGCAAGTTCGGGTTCAATTTGATGGTCTCTTCGTTCAAATGCTCTGTTGTATCCTCTTCGGTGCTCTATTTTTGATTCATGTTGTTTGGCTTTGGATTCGATATTATGTTATGGGATTAGTCTGAAAATCCCATCTAGGCTGTGCTTGGTTGAATCTTCATTTTTCCCTTCCCCTATTATGCTCTGTCTATGTGTTTTAGATTCAAAAAAAGAGCTTGGACCCCAATCATGGAGGTTGGCTAGAAGCTTAGTGAAGCTCGACTCTGGGTTGTTCACTACTAAATTTGAGCTCTTTCCCTCTTTTCCCTATTCTTCATATTCTGTTTTGCTAGCTGATTAGTGGTTGGTTGTTCTGTTCTATCCTAATTTCTTTGGGTTGTCCACTGAAACTGTTTTAGTTCGAGGCTCAACTTCTTCATCAATGGAGCTTGTAAATTGGGTCAAAGCTAGGTAGGATTCTCACTGAGCAGGATGCCCTATTTTCTGTATGGTTTCTTCAATTTTTCCCTTTCTCTGTTTTCCATCTTCTCTATGTTGTTGCTCCTACTCCTTAACATAATTGTGACTATGTTTGTGCACTCTTCTTGTTTCTAGTATTTGCTGCTTATTCTTATTTTTAGTTTTATGAGGGTTAGTTTAGGTTTGCATTATGTTAATCTTGATTTTTGATTAGAAGTCCCCATATTATAGCATGCTTAGTATCATATTATTTCTGGTTAGTGGAGATAATGGGGTTGCATTTAGTTTTGCTATTTCATCTAATTTAAAGATTATTTAGATCCTATTAGAGTATGTGAATCGTTAGGGATTATTTAGAATTTGATCCATTTATAATCTATAGATTTAGTTGTTTATTGTTTTAATTAGTCTATAATGATGATAGATTAGTTTATTTTCGTAGTTAGTGACCAAATTTTATCCTCGTTCTTGATAAGACAACCCTCAAGCAATACAGTGAAAGTTGTATGCTTGCAGTTTAAAATTTTACTTTCTTAAATCTCGTGCAACTTTTTAGCGCCCCTTACCGGGGATGACGATGTGAAATTAGGTCACATTTTCTTTTCTTTGTTACTTTGTTATTAGTTGCATGTGTTTTATTTTGCTCTCTTTATTTCATATTAATAGTGACTTAGCTTAGTTTATTTCCTAAAAATATTCAAAATAATTAGAAAAACTAAAAATTGAGAAAAATTGAAAAAATTTTAAAAACCCCTAAAAATTGGAAAATTTTTAAAAAATTTAAAAACAAATTGCAATTTTCTATTTCCCTCAATTTGAGCATTAAAATATTTTGGCGATACTTGAGTAGATTGAATGACTTTGGTGCTCAATGTGTTGATTGATATTTTGAGAAATGGAAAATTTGCGAAGTAATCTTTGGAGGCCTTAATGGTGAATATCAGGTCATGTTGAGATTGTTTACCCTAGGGGTTTGGAATGCTTGTTTACGAGGACTCCGGATGAAATTTGGGATTCTTTTAAATATTTGGCTCATCGGACTTGGGAATAGAACAATGCTAAAGCGACCTTTAGTCACTCTATTCTTGGCCCTATGTGATGCATGCTACACCTAGTTTGGTGGTATATCCTATGAGCACCATCATACTCCGTGTGTTTCTATTTCATGTGATTATTGTTAGTCTTCTGACCATAATGCCACGTCTTGTCTCATGTTACTTCTATAGACTCTAAAATTGGTCAAATTGAGCAAGAATCAAAAAGTTATAAGGAGTCCATGGAGAACATGACATGAACACTCATTAACCAATTCTCAGAGTTAGTTAAAGGTCATGTAGAGAGCACTATGCCTGTTTTGCATGAGATCGACCTCATGTAGGACCTACCACTTCTAAGGGTCATTTATTAGGTGATTTTATGTCTTCTTACCCTTTATGCTTCAAATCTAGAGTTGATACTCCGTTATGTGACTTCGAGGTTAAGAGTGACATACCTTCATCTTCTTCTACATACATCTCCCATTTAGACTAGCAGTTCTCTGGACACCTCTTATGATGTCCTGATTATCCCTAACTCCTCTCTTTCTTTGGCTCCCTTAGGAGGGCTAGAGGAGGGAGATGGATTTAAGGCTGATGCTAGTTCTTATTATCAGTGTGGCACATTAGTTGAGTCAGAGGATACCTTTTCTAAGGAGCATTCTCTTGATGAGCCTTATATTATGAAGTTAGCAAAGTTATACCTCACATGGAACTTAGTGATCCCATTTCTGTTGAATCTTCCCTTAACTTAGCTCCCAACTCCTCCAATTTCACCCCTTTCTTCTTCCCTCCCCATTCTTCCCCTTCCTTAGACCCTCCCGAGTCTATTTTTGTAGAGTCTGAGACTTTTGTGCTTGACAGTCCTTATTTAGATCAGAGTCTTAATGATAGTGACATAGAGAGACTTGGGGATCACTTTGAGGGGAATGACTTGATTTTAAGCAATCCTATGAGGTTTGATTTCATATTTCACTTGATTAGCCTTGCCTTGGTCCTCTCACCTCCCCTTGTAGAGATGTTGTATTTCATTTAGGTCATTCAGACCACTCTTGATGGTTTATGCATTCATATAATCACGCCATGTTAGACCATTAACTTGTGCTTTTAATTTTGCATTTACACATCTCTCGTTTGATTGGGCTAAGAGCTTTGATAAGCTCAAGAGAGCCTTGAGTTGCATTCTATTTATGCAATTTATTTAGGCTGCACCTCCTGTTTCTAGCTACTTTCATTTCGATGATGATTATGCCTAAATATTTGATAAGTTGTTACAAGCATTGGTGGGTTTTGATGAGTAGCAGCTTGTGAATTGAGATGGAGTAGTTGATGCTCCATAGACCTCCTCGAGCATCAACTGAGTGAGGCATTAGTTTGGGCACAATCAGTACCTAACCTGGTATGATGATTCCAACCCTTTCCTATTCTCCTTTTTTATTTCTTTACTTTGTTTTTGTACATAGTTGTGGATGTTTGGGACTGTAATTGTATGGGTGATCGATTTTAAAGAGAAATTTTGGATTTGTTAAACTAATTTTGCTATGATCACCCTTGGTTTTGTTATGTGTTTTGCTATTAGTGCTGTATTTTGTTTTATGAATACTTGCTAGTCCTTTTAGTGGAATAGTTATGGATATCTAGGATTGTGATTATGTTCTCGGTGTTTTGCTTGATTTTTATAAGCCCTTGTTTATTTTGGGTATTTTTGTTTTTTTGGAATGTTTTAGTTGTGTGTTTTTGTTTATTGGTGGTATTTTTTTAAAATATATGTTAGTGCTTTCTTTTTATGCTTTGTTGGTTTTGCCTTTTGTTTTTCTTTTCTTTTGTGTTTTGTTTTGTCTCAAGTTCCCTTTGGTTTTCTTTTGTATTTAGTAGCTCCTTGGTTTTGTTTCGTTTTTATTTTGGTGGTTATGATTTTGATTTTGTTTTAGAGTTTGTTTTTGTTTTTGCTTTCTTTTAAGTTTGATTTTGATTTTGGTGATTTTAATTTTGGTCTTTCTTATTTTAGTGGTCTCCTAGTTTGTATATGCTTGTGAGTTTGTGTAGGTTTTGTGGTTGTATAGCTTATGTGATTGCTTTTTGGTGTCTTACTTCCCACAATAAGGACATTGCGGAATTTTGGTATGGGGTGAGGTGTTAATTTGTATATATTTTTCAAAAATTTTGAAAAATCATAAAGATTTTTATTTTTCTTTGGGGATATATGTTCTTTCTTTGGTGGTCTTGATTCCATGCTACTAGGTAATTGAGTTATATGTAATGGAGTGTGTATGATGAGATGTCGAGTTGAGGATATAGGATTTGTCATAATAACCCTGCCTCATATGTGTGACTTGTCCTTACCTTATTCACTTTACCATCAATTCCTTGGGTCTTATTGTTAGGTTGGTATGTGAACTTTTTGTTTGTCGAAGTTGCCTTCTGAATGGAATGTGCATGGTAAAATGTCTAGATGAGGATGTAGCTTGCATTGGTCATAATAGCCCCGCTTCATATGTGTGATTTGTGCCTACCTTGTTCACTTTACCGTCAATCTTTGGGTCTTGGTGTTAAGTTGGCATACGAACTTTTTGTTTGTCGAAGTTACCCTCTAAGTTCTTCGAAAATGCGAAAAAAAGGCAAAAAAAGGAACAAGCCTAAAAAAGTGAATAAAAACTCAGGCACTAATGTTCAAAGCTTTTATCTTTATTTCATATCTTTAATTGACTTGAATACATAGTATTTACTTGATTACATATCTGTTTGGGCAATGAAATAAGTGCTTTACACATTCGAATAAAACACCTTTTTAGAGAAGGTCCGAATATTTGTAAGTCAAGTGGGTTTAGGGTGTATGTGTTGTTATTCTTGCAAAAAAGAAAAAAAATAAAAAAATGGAGCAAAGAAGGCAATTAAGCAAGGAAACGAGGATCATGTCAATGTTAGCAAGTTGATTTCTAAGGATTGATATACATTTCACATGCACTAAGGTTTACATATCATTACATATTTTGTGTGGGGTGAAAAATGAACGTTGTAATGCATTTGGTGACTTGGTTGTCTTTTGATTGTACATTCTATTCGTGTATAATTTGGTGATGTGGTTACTAGGGTTATGCAATTGCCTAAGTCATGTACATGATTTCCACATTACTTGTATATATGTTCATGCTTTGAAAAACAAAAAAACAACCAAAAAGATTTTTCTTTTTTTTTTTTTGAAATGATTTTGTGGGTACTTCACTTGAAAAATCTCACAAGTCCTCACTTGTCCACTTAGGAAATTGAGGGATTTAAAGAACTTACTGCATATCCTAAATGCAACAGTGATTCCTATGAAAGTGGGTTAAGATTTCTTTTTTGTATTTTTCATTTCTTTTTGGCTAGTTTAGTTTGTTTTATTAGGGGAAGAGCAAAATCTAGGTGTGGATGTATTTGCTTGCACCAAAAATATAATATTTCTACGATATCTTTATGTCTAATTTGTGCTCAAAATAATTATTATATTTAGATTTTTATTTTACTTCATTTTATTTTGTAGGTGATGAAAAAACCACAAAAAAGGTAACAAGATGGAGAAAAGGATGAGGACAAATCGGATCAATTGATACAAGGCCCAAACCTTGGCCTACTCACGTGACTCCTTCCCCTTCCCCCTCAATTTCTTTTTCTCTCTCACCTGGCAAGCCTGATAAGCCCCTATCTTTCAGTTCCTCATCTTCAATCTTCATCAGCCACCCTAACCAACACCACCATCACCTCCATCCTCATCCACCATTGTCTGTGCACTACCAACACCAAATGCCATCCCCATCTCAGCCAGCATAACATCATCTTCATCATCCACTTCAGATGCGGAATCAAGGACCTCGATTGAAGAGGCTTTGAGTATAAAGGGAGGGCAACGGTGTGATTGGACATATCAATTTGAGGCTTAATTTTAGGGTTCTTACTAGTTTTAATTCCACTTTTTAGATAATGTTAGGGTTTATTTCGAGTTCAATTTTAGCGATTTAGGGTTCGATTTCAGTCATCTGTTTGATTTTTGAATGTTAGATCCGTTGTCTAGCTTCCAGTTTTGCATATTTGAAGCTTTGTTTTGTTAATTTGGAGTAGGCCTTGGTTAAGTTTGGTTTGTCAGTGCACCAATCCTGGATTGCGGTTTCGATGAATTACAACTTCATCTCCCCTGTTTTGCCTTCTCTGTTTCCAGTTCTTAGGTCTATTTTGTTAGTCTTCGAAATTGTACTAATGGCTTTTGATTTTCTGTAATTGATGGAACATCATATTTTGGTTTAGAAATTTGCAAGTTGGGGTTCAATTTTATGGTCTCTTTGTTCGAATGCTCTATTGTATCCTCGTCAGTGCTCTGTTTTGGATTCATGTTCTTTCGCTTTGGATTCGATATTATGCTATGAAATTTATATAAAAATTCCATCTGGGTGATGCTTGTTTGAATCTTCATTTTTCCCTTCCGCTATTATGCTCTGTCTCAGTGTTTTATATTCGAAAAATGAGCTTGGACCCCAAATCATGGAGGTTGGCTTGAAGCTTGGTGAAGCTCAGTTTTGGGTTGTTCACTACTGAGTTCGAGCTCTTTCCCTCCTTTTTGCTAGTTTTCTAGTGGTTGATGGTTCTGTTCTGTCCAGATTTCTTTGGATTGTCCATTGAAGCTGTTTGAGTTCGGGCTAAGTTTCTCCATCAATGGAGCTTATAAATTGGGTTGAGCTGGGCAGATTCTCATTGAGCAGGATGCCCTGTTTTGTGCATGGTTTCTTCAATTTTTTCCTTTCTCTGTTCTCTATCCTAATTTTTGACTAAAGTCCTCATATTATAGCATGCTTAGTATCATATTATTTGTGGTTAGATAATGGGGTTAGTTGTATTTGGTTTTACTATTTCGTTTAGTTTAAAGACTATTTAGATCCTATAAGAGTATGAGAATAGTTAGGGATTATTTAGAGTTTAATCCATTTATAATCTACAGTTTTGTTGTTTATTGTTTTAATTAGTTTGGAATGATGATAGATTAGTTCATTTCATAGTTAGTGACCAAATTTCATCTTTGTTACTGAGGAGACGACCCTCAAATACTGCATCAAAAGCTGTACACTTGCGACTTAAAAATTACTTTCTAAAATCTCGTACAGTTCGCATCTAGAGGACCTGGCTTGGTTCCTGGAAGCAGGAACCCACGTGGGTTCCTGGATGAGCTACAGACAACCCAATTTGATTTGGCCATAACTTTCACGTGCGACCTGTATTTTGAGTGATTCTGTGTTTTCTTGGAGTTTTATTGTGTCTAATTTCTACTAAAACTAATTTTATAATCTTTAGATAACTGTGAAAGAAGATATAAGCAAAATAGTGAGCAAGTGTCATTTGACTCATTTTCAATACAAGTGCACAAGACTTTGGCACATAATATGATATTAGAAAGTTTATTCAATGAAGAATATTGATATTTAAACTCAATAATTTTATATTCCCTAGAGTGGATCTTAATTGGAGGTCGAACATTATCAATTTGGGTCTGTTTGGGCTTCTTCGAGTCTATTACCCTTTTGGGCTCAACTTCAAGGATTACTCTACTGGGCCCCAAATGCGTAAGTTGGGGTGTAATTTTTGTCATTGGACAATTAAAAATACAATGTCATTTTTAGGCATTTATAACAGGCAAAGTTGTGCGTTCCAACCACTAGTTGACAAATAGTGCTCAGAGCTGTATAAATAGAATGCTTAATTGCTAGACGAGAGCAAGTAGTACAACCATGTTTGCGACTCATTTTCTTTTAGGTGTTGTTTTATACTCCCAAACATAACATTACATTACACTTCACTGCCTTCCCCGGTAATACTTATGAGACACCAGGGTTGGGCGAAAATATCTTGTTAACAATTGAGTGATGCTAACCCATAAATCAGTTTAGGCAAGTCTACTCATATTGGCATTGAGTATATTGTCAAGGTTCTAGTGAAAAACCCTGATGTATTGTTTCTGAGTAGTACTTCAAGTAGATATATTCATAAGGGACCTTGAACATATTAAAAGATTAGGTGTGAGTTTTAACGTGTTGTGAGCTAATAAGATCTAATGTAATTGTTCCAAATGATAGAGCTTTAGCTAGAGATGTAGGCTTGTTGGAGAGGGTAAACTTTATGGACACATAACGTGCATTGTGTCATTTATTTTAGTATCCAACTACATTTCTAAGCATTTATATTATTGTTGATAAGAGAATTATTCTTATGTATTACTTATGACTAGACCAGACAATTAGAGTGGGCGGGTAAACTACGAGTCGGTCATATTTTGGGTTTGGATTTGAAAATGTTAAACCCTAACCCTAAATATTCGAGTTCTGGTCAACCCAACGGGATATGATGGTTATCAGCCCATGCAATCCTCAATTAGCCCTAATAATTTTTGAAGCTATTTCAGGTTTAAGTTGATTCGTCAACTTAAACTTAATTTAACTTTAACTTCTTTGCTAAGAGAGTTTATTGACATTCTAATAAACTTAATTATGCAATTAAATCAGTTTTAAACTAAGTGTTTTTGTCCAAACTTTCAAAGGACTCGGAACAAAAGATCCCGGGTTCAGGCCAGCAACATACTTAGTTTTTGTAGGCTTAGTTACTTACGCCTCTTTGAGGTTTAAGTCAAATATTTTTCCATGGATTTGAAGTTCAAAAAGTTAGCTTTCCAACAAATCAAGTTTTCACTCATTTATTCTTCATCTGTCCATCCAAATCAGTCTTTAAATCCAAACTATCTAAACTGTCGGTTGAAACAGAATGAGTCTGGTCTTTTATATTGCGTTTCTTAGACTTCTTTTGGGTGTAAGTCTGGAATTTTTACATATTTTCGTTCCTTTATGTCTTAGCTACATGCCCATGTTAAAATATTTGGATCATGATTGTAAATTAAGAGAAATAGGGACACTTTGTAAACCATGTCACAATGGTCTACATTCCGCTCAGTTAGCTAAATTAGGCTGATTTTGTATGTAAAACCTAGTTTAGGCCTAATTCCTCATTACGGGGGTTATTAGACATCTTAGGGTTTCCCCCTAAGTAAGGAAACCAAGCTCAAGTCAACAAGAACAAGTGACTGATGGCTACTCAAAATCGGTTACAAATGACTTCTTAAGACTGGTTGCTTAACAAGGTAGTTTTCCCTCTGTTTTGGGTTTGCTCAGCTATGTTCTTGGTCATTTGGTTGCTAGGAAAGCTGGTGATGTCCACATGGATCCTTGCATGCTTCTTTAGCACCAAGTAAGAAGGCACTAAGCACATTCTCATTGGCCAATCGCAAAGAAGAAATCAGCATGCTTACTTTTTTGTTAAACCCTTTCTGCTTTTTAGCTCTCTCCTTGCCTAGTTACTTGATTAGCATTAATTTTAGCTTTTTTACTTAACATTAGCTAGATTCACAAGTGTATTAGTGTAGGTAAACACCCCTTTTGTACATGGGTTAACTTGAACTAGATTTCAGTTTTAGCTTAGCTAGTTTAAGTGAGCTTAAGAGCTTTTTTAGTCATAAAGAAACCTCCTAATCTTCCCTTACGCAGCTTGTGCACGTCTTAAAAGGCCTTAGAACCCTCACTTTGTAACTAACCTTTGATAACTTGTTAAATGAAAATGAAAATGCATTGAGCTTTTGCTCCTTGTAAAACCCAAATACTTTACTTGCTTATCTCTCCTTAGGCTGAGCAGAATGGTGATCTTATAAAGTCTTAATCTTTGATTTGGTGGTGTTTCTGTATCCTTATCAAGATTAAGGGCCCTAAGCTTGTTCTTGGTTGTGATATCTATATCCAAGAATAGGTTAAGTTTTCACTACATTAATCCTTGGTGGTGATATCTATATCCAAGGATTAGTTTAGCACCTATCTGTTCCATACATTTTAGCTAATTCACACCTAGCTATCACGTGTTTCTTTCTTTGAGTTTGTCCCTTGCTTGTAATCTTTCATGATTTAACTTACACTCTTGAAAAGAGTTAAGCTTAACCCCTAATAGATACATCAGGTTAGGAGCGCATTTTATTTAATTATCTCCATGATTAATAAGAGCATTTAAAATATCTACAAGCAGGTAAACTAAGACATATATGTAGTCATAACTTTGTAAATGATGATCTACTGTGATGAGTTATAGAAATTAAACATGTAACAGCTTAATTCGAAACATTGAACAATTAATAATAAGTATAAACAAGCCGTTAATAAGTAATCCTGCAATTGCAAAGCAAAGTGCTTAATAAAAATATTTTTAAGACTAATATTTGAAAGTTGGATACATCTACATATCCCATAAACAAAATGTTGAGTTATTAACTAAAAACTAAAAGTGCAAGTCAGTATGTTCAATTAATGGTGCCACGCATTAATCCTCAACATCAATAAGTTCTTTGACTTCTTCTAATTCTTCTATTCTTATTCTTCTCCACATTCACCCGTGTTGAATTTTAAGAATCTTGCCACCAAGTCATACAATTCTTGATCATCTTTGTCCTCTATAAAATATAATTATCTAAATTATGAATATATAAAGTTGAACATAGAAATAAATGTAGTAGACAAATATTTTTAAATTATGATGGTCATAAAAGCTTCATTTTGTTAAAAGTTATAATTATAATAAAAACTTACCCTCAACCTGATATCCAAAAATCCAACTCTGAGTTGTTAGAACGGCCTCTGCATTTTGAGGTTTGAGAGAAGCTCTCCACTTGGTCAAAATTCTACCCCCATGCTAAATGCTGACACTGATGCAACAGTGGTAATTGGGATGCTTAATATGTCTCATGTCATGTTAGCCATAGAAGGGAAACTGTGTACATTATCTTTCCACCAAGAAAGAATATCCAATTCCAACGTGGGATCCAATTAAGAGTCATCAAGATACACATGCAATTCTGATTTGCCAATAGGCGAGACATGTTGATCAAAATTAGCAAACCCCTACAGTATAAAGAACAATTATTGGTACATATACTATATGCACAAGAACAAAGTATTATGATTATTTAATATGAAAAATTAAAAAATGGATAGAAAACCTAAAACAACAATATTATCAGCATGCTTATTCTGCTAGTAGAATCCATATTCATTTGACAATTCCCACTTGAATATCCCTCATATTATTTGTAGAATTCATCCTTTACTTGTCAACCCCTATTTGGTTATTTCGCATGGTCTTAGTAGGATTTTATTACCAATTAGTAACCATCATCTTCACCTGTTTTATAGGTTATCCACTGCCTTCTTGATTCCAATGATGATGAATTTCTTATCAATGTCACCTACTCAATCTTCATAAAGGTAGACACTAACACAAAGCATGCATCTCTAATTCACTCTGAATTTGAAATACATGTCATACAATGAATTAACAAATCTTAAAAAAAGAAAAAAAACCATAATTTTATTTCAATTATCATTTCGACTCTCATTTTCTACATAAATACAACATAATGTGTCAAATACATATAGTTGGCATTATCTTCAATCTCCATGAATGCGTCTCAGTTCCAATGGCAATAAGAAATCAAAAACAAATTGTGATATGCATTTGATGGAAAGATATGAAAATACAAATTTAAAGTCATAACCTGATGATGTTGTTGTTCATCCTGAAGAAGGTCGACTATGGTGTCTTCTTTGGCCAATCGACACTCCTCTATGCGGTGGCATGGCTGGTGGCAACTTTGACTTTGACTGGAGTTGTGGTGTAGCAGTGTTGCTAGGGCGAAGCAGTAGAGCACCAAAGAAGGAGACAGAGAAGTCAAACTTGAAGATTTTTTTTGTTAATTTTCTCCATACTATTTCACACATTGGACTATGGCTCTTTGTGGGTAAGGAGCATTTGGGCCGGCCCAAAAAAGGAATTAGAGCACCATTTAGCTGGGGGCAAGTGCAGATAAAAAACCAAAACAAAAAAACAACCTCTGACCCGATCAGATCAACCCAAACATGCCTGGGTTTGACCCGAAAAAAAATCGGGTTTGGGAAATTTCAGGTTTCGGGTCTAGAAATCTTGTCCCATACTCTAATTATTTTCAGCCAAGTTCTAATCGGATTTTCAAATCGGGAAACTTTTTGCTAGGTCTACTTATGACTCTAGTTTGACATTTGCTCCACTCTGATTTATCACTTACTACCTTATTTTGCGTACTCTAACTTCACATTTATTGCTTATTTCTTTATTGTCAGTGTCCAATGCTTTTAAGAGCAAAATGACCTTAAAGTTTTTATCATGATCTTATTCTTCCCTATAAGGTGACCTAACCTTGATCTCAGGGACAAATAATGCACAATCTGGAGATTACTCCCTCTTTCTACAGTTAGTATATGGTTCACCCGATTGTATAATTGCAATTGTACAACCGGGTCCACAAATTATCCATCTGGCGTGCCACATATATAAAGCAAGGAAAGTGCCACAAAAAAAACTATAAAAACAAAAAAAGCGTCATAAACTGCAACTTGAAATCACATCGTGACCCATAAACTTCTGCTCACTTTGTCTCTCCAAAACCGCTCAAATTCGTGCTTGATTTAGCGAAATTGTGTTGCGTTTGCTCACCGATTCTACCAAGAAATCTTCGGAAAATCACCACTGAAGCTTAAACCAAACACTTTGATGCAAGTTTTAGTAGCATATGAAATTTATTTGCATGTTAAAACCAAAACAATGAATTCGCTTGGCATTCTAGGTTTTAACAAAATCGCACATTAATAATTTCATTTTTCAAATGTTTGCAGATGGAAACTCACCATTCATCAGCAACGAAAAAGAGATCTACTAGTGATGAATCAAACATTGCTCAGAAAAGGTATGTTAAAAACCTTAAACCATGAAAACCTTAAAACCTAATATTAGTGAGTCAACTTACATCACTACTGAGCAGTAACCACGAATACTTGATTCTATCAACAAATTCACAATAAACACGTTTACCTTGATGTTGGCTAATACATGCAAAACACTTTTACTTTGACTCTTCTGATTTTGCTGTATAGTGAGTTGTACCTTATATTGTAGTAAGCCATATCTTCACTTCAATGAGCTGTGAATTATATGCTAGTTCATGTCAACATATGCATACTATAGTAAGTTGTGCCTTATAATATAGTGAGCCATGGCTTGAATGTAGTGAGCCATGACAAAAATCTAGTGAGTTGTAAATTATATTCTAGTGGCTGTTAATATATGCACGCTCCAGCGAGTTGTGCCCTATATTATAGTGAGCTATGTCTTGAATGTAGTGAGCCATGACAAAAAACTAGTGCCCTGTAAGTTATATTCTAGTGGCTATCAATATATGCATGTTCCAATGAGTTGTGCCCTATATTATAGTGAGCTACTGGATTGAATTTAGTGAGCCATGACAAAAATGTAGGGAGCTGTGAATTATATGCTAGTTCCCGTCAACATATACATGCTATAGTGACTTGTGCCTTATAATCTAGCGAGCTATGACTTGAATGTAGTGAGCCATGACAAAAATGTAGTGAGCTGTGAATTATATGCTAGTTCCTATCAACATATGCATGTTATAATGAGTAGTGCCTTATATTATAGTAAGTTGTACTTTACATCCTAGTGCGCCATACCTTAAATTTAGAAAGTGGTACCATACATTCAAGTGTGCAGTCTAGAACTCCAATCTCTTTTCATATACTATTTCTGTGAGACCCGCATTTTTGTCGTACTTGCTTAACAAATACTATGCCTGTTGGGTTGGAAAATTTTATTTTAATATCCGCCAATCTACGACTGCCATATCGTCCAAGTTATTGATCTATTCAACTTTAGATCCCAAAAATAGATCGTCTAAAGTTGTATAACTTGAATAGCCTTCGATTTCTTGAAGCTCCAACCAAAGCGATTCCCAAATACGATCAGATTGTTGAACCCCAGTAATAGTTCTGTAATTTACTAAATCGATCCTTAATATAATCAAGGGGCGAGTAAGTCGACAAACGATTATATTAACGATTTCGGTCTAGGATAAGAGACCCGGGAATTCGACTAATAGTATCAGGTGATATACTATCTTTTTATCAACACAAAAAAGGGGGGGAAAAAGGGGGGGTTCACGCGTGAAACCCCGACCCCCCTCTCTCGCTTCTTTCTTCTTCTTCTTCCTGTTCCCCTGCTTTCCCCTGCTCTTCATCTCCTCCTTCGCTTCCCACCACGCACGCCGGAGCCAACCACCGGCCTTGAGCCCAGTCGACCCTCCCTAGCTGCCGGCCGTCACATCACGGCGTCACTGGCCGAAAATTAGCCACGATTGGGCTGATTTCGACCGGAGCAGAGCCAACGCCCGGTTCAATCCGGTGCATGCAAGGTGATTTCGAACTCCTCCTTCATCTATAAATTGCATTCTTGACCTAGATTCTTCCTAATCGTGTTTAATCTCTCAGAAAAATCGAGTTAGGGTTTTGGTTTGGTGGTGATTCGAACCTCACGCGAAGTCAGCAGATTTTCTGAGAGTGTGGAGTTCGAAAGTTAGCTTCAATCTAGCCAATTTGCCTGCATATAGCTTGAATTCGAGGTGGGTGAACCTTTAATCCCCCCTATTTTAAGGATTTCGAATAATAGTTATATGAATCAGTTTACTGAATTGGTAGATTGAATTGTTGTTGTATGAATTCGATTGTATGTGTGGACAAACAAATGAATTAAGCATTGCTATGCTAGGGCAGAACCAATGTATTCTTGAAAGGTTGCCAGATGTTTTAAAAGGGTGGCTTTTATGATTTAGAATTGCATATAACTTTCTAAAGTTGCTTTCAGTTTTCATATCAAACCAGTTAGCATTGAAGATCGTTTGGGAACATTTTAAGCCTTTAGTTTATCCTCACACCCGTCTTGAGTTTAAAATGGAGTTTTCAAATGAATCTAGCTTACATTTATTGCTAATCATAGCATTTAAGTTAGAAATGAAGTTGTTTTTATGATTTAGCAATCCTATTACGCTTATACGAAGCTTTCAAGTTAGAATCAAAGTCGTTTTATGATTAGGCAACCTTATTATGTTTATAAAGAGCCCTTAAGTGAAAAACGAAGTCGTTTTACAAGTTAATAAACGTATTACGTTTATACGAAACTTTTAAGTCAAAAATGAAGTCGTTTTACAAACTAGCAAACGTTTTACGTCTATAAGAAGTTCTTAAGTGAAAAACGAAGTCATTTTGCGAGTTAGTAGCCGTATTACGTTTATATGAAGCTTTTAAGTTAGAAACGACAATGGTTTACGACTGAACAAGCTTATTACGTTTTAAGAAGCTTTGAAGTTGCAAAGGAAGTCTATTTATGTGTTAATAGACTTATAACGTTTATGGGAAGCCTTTAAGCTTTGAACTTAGTTGGAATTAAGCATTATCTAAACACGTTATGTTTTAAACGAGTTGCGATTTACGATTTAGCATACATATTACATTTAGAGGAAGCTTTTGGCTAAAAAGCGAAGTCGTTTTATGAGTTAGCAATCGTTTTACATTATTAAGAAGCTTTTAAGTTGAAAACGAAATCGTTTTATGATTTAGTAAACCCCTTTATGTTTCTCAGAAGTTTTTAAGTTACTTATGAAACCGATTTACGTGTTAACAGGTCTTATTTTATTTATAAGAAGCTTGTAAGTTTAGAACGAAGTCGTTTTACAAACTAACGAGTGTATTATGTTATTAAGAAGCTTTTAAGTTGAAAACAAAATCGTTTTACTATTTAGTAAACTTATTACGTTCACACGAAGCATTCGAGTTAGAAAATAAGTCGTTTTACGATTTGGTAAACGTGTTACCTTTATAAGAAACCTTTAAGTTTAAAGTAAGGTCGTTTTAAGTATTAACCAACTTACTGCCCTTATAAGAAACTTTTAAGTTTAAAAGGAGATCGTTTTACGAGTTAATAAATGTATTACGTTTATACGAAGCCTTTAAGTAGAGACGAAGTCGTTTTCGAATTCGTAAACGTATTTTACAAAGTTAGTTTACACGTTAGCAAATTTATTTCGATTATGAAAAGCCTTTAAACTATCCACGAAATCGATTTATGAGTTAGTAAACTTGGCTTGTATCATGTTCATCCCTTTTGCGCTTGAAAGATTATAATGAGCGTAAAAAGGGCAACTGAAGGTGATTATTTACAAATCTTAGCTTTCAAGTGCACGCTAGTAATTACAAAGTTTTGAATCATGAATTAGTATACTCACCATGTTTTTAAGAGGCCTTTATTGTTGTTTTCCTAATGCTAAAGTTGTAAGAAAATTATGTTTTCATATTTTAAGTTCATGAAACATATATATGAATAAGTATAAGCATGTTTGTCTACTAAGTATGTATACATATAAATGTTATAAGTTCCTAAGATATATATACGAATATGTATAAGTATGTATGTGTACGAATGGTTATGTTTATGTCTATGTGTACATGGAGGAACTACTCTAGAAACTTTAAGCTTAAGTATGAGACCCAGGGATGGTGGCTTAGTTCCCGCCTGGTATGATGTCTGTATGAAAATTATGTCTCAGTGTAGTATGATGTCTGTCCGGATAGGCGTATGTTGCCGCTCGAGTTTGGCCGACTCGGGATGGCAGTGACAAAGTACCTCTAAGAGTCTAGTCTACTCATTTACGTGAATAAGTTACTATGTATGATTTTCGGTAAGTGAAACTTATGCGTAAAACCCCTTTTATGCCATGTTTCCGGGTTTACGTAACTTTATTATGTTAAGTCAACGCTTTACGGTTTCTTCTAAAGTTAAGCCTTTTGGTATGACTATTCTTTCACTCGGTTTATGGTTCGAATATGATGTATTATGTGAAAGCTCTTCAACTAAAATGAATTACGAAAGGCTTGCGTAAGTTAATATGTATTTTAAGTATTTTGGGGGAGAGAGTTTACTCACTGAACGGTGGTTGCTCATTCCCATTACTTTTCCCCTTTTTCCCCAGATCTACTGGTATGTGACTGATGCGTGGAGTGCAACAAGGATGGACTTGCTTGGTTTGACTATGACATGATTATGTAATATTAATTGTGTTTGTAAGATTATGTAATTATTTATCTTCTTGTAAAGTCTATGAAAAATAGAAAACTCTGTGTACTCCGGGCGTGTGGCCCGTAGAGTTGTGGACTCCGGTGTGTGGCCGTTGAGTTGTTGGTGTTATGTAGTACCTTTATGTATTGCAGGGTTTTAATGTAAGGCTTTTAGCCTGGAAACGGTCAGTTTTCAGAGGAAACTCTATTCGTTTCGTCCCAGAAATTGAGAAAATTCTAGCATTCCTAGCCCTAGGGTTAAACTCAAGACCCAATTATGTTATAGTGGCTTAAGTTTTAAGTATTAAGTCTCAATAGGTTATGTTTCAAATAGGTTTATGCAAGTTGCCTTAATAGTATTTTCCCAGCAAAAGACTGTGGCGTGTAACATGACCCGCGTGAGGTCGGGGGTGTTACAATTTCACATATGTAGTGAGTTGTATCTTATACTATATTGACCCATGATATCTTTGTAGTGAGCTGTACCTATTATTCTAGTGTGCCATCACATTTCCTGTGATATTAACATTATATGTAATACTATTTGATAGATCAAAGATAGAAGGGTTAAGCACAAGCCCTCAAGAGATGATTATGCAAGTTATCAGAGACATCCCTTCTGATCAAGTGAACTTTAGGTAATTACCAATTCAAATATATCCAAAAACACTCACAGTATAGTCCACTGCACTAACATTGTCTTTTTCTTTTTAAGAGGCCTTTATTGTTGTTTGCCTAAAGCTAAAGTTGTAAGAAAATTATGTTTTCATATTTTAAGTTCATAAAACATATGCATGAATAAGTATAAGCATGTTTGTCTGCTAAGTATGTATGCGTATGAATGTTATAAGTTCCTAAGATATATATATACATATATATATATGAATACGTATAAGTATGTATGTGTACGAATGGTTATGTTTATGTCTATGTGTACGTGGAGGAGCTACTCTAGAAACTTTAAGCTTAAGTCTGAGACCCAGGGATGGTGGCTTAGTTCCCACCTGGTATCGCACATGTTACGTTATGATAGATTCAGGGATGGTGGTATGGTTCCCGCCTGAAGTCTAAGTATAAAAATTATGTCTCAGCGCAGTATGATGTCTGTCCGGATAGGCGTATGTTGCCGCTCGAGTTTGGCCGACTCGAGATGGCAGTAACAAAGTACCTCTAAGAGTCTAGTCTCCTCATTTACGTGAATAAGTTACTATGTATGATTTTCGGTAAGTGAAACTTATGCGTAAAACTCCTTTTATGCTATGTTTCCGGGTTTACGTAATTTTATTTTGTTAAGTCAATGCTTTACGGTTTCTTCTAAAGTTAAGCCTTTTGGTATGACTATTCCTTCACTCGGTTTATGGTTCGAATATGACGCATTATGTGAAAGCTCTTCAACTAAAATGAATTACGAAACGTTTGCGTAAGTTAATATGTATTTTAAGTATGTTTTGGGAGAGATGGTTTACTCACTGAGCGGTGGCTGCTCATTCCCATTACTTTTTCCCTTTTTCCCCAGATCTACAGGTATGTGGCTGATGCGTGGAGTGTAACAAGGATGGACTTGCTTGGTTTGATTATGACGTGATTATGTAATATTAATTGCGTTTGTAAGGTTATGTAATTATTTATCTTCTTGTAAAGTCTATGAAAAATAGAAAGCTCTGTGCACTCCGGGCGTGTGGCCCGTAGAGTTGTAGACTCCGGCGTGTAGCCGTTGAGTTGTTGGTGTTGTGTAGTACCTTTATGTATTGCAGGGTTTTAATGTAAGGCTTTTAGCCTGGAAACGGTCAGTTTTCAGGGGAAACTCTGTCCATTTCATCCCAAAAATTGAGAAAATTTTAGCATTCCTAGCCCTAGGTTTAAACTCAAGACCCAATTATGTTATAGTGGCTTAAACTTTAAATATTAAGTCTCAATAGGTTATGTTTCAAATAGGTTTAAGCAAGTTGCCTTAACAGTCTTTTCCCAGGGAAAGACTGTCGCATGTAACACGACCCGCGTGAGGTCAGGGGTGTTACATTTGATGGTATCAGAGCTACAGGGTTTTATAAAATGATAAAAGAAAATGAGATTTAACTCACCGATATGTTTTTATGTGCTAAGAGTTATATGCTATGTGCTACGTGTTATGTGCTATGCGATGTATGTTGTATGTTAAGTGTTAAGTGTTAAGTGCTAAATTGTTGTAAGCTTACTAGGAGGAGGCTGATAGAAATTCCGTTATAAGTAATACATGTATATGACGCACGTAAGTAACCTGGATTCTTATTACGAGTGCAGGGGTTAAGATAGTATACAATATGCCGGAAGAGAGGCAAAATCCTCCTCCACCTCCGCCTCCAAATGATGGGATGGAGATGCTAATTAAATTTCTGAAGTTTAAGCCACCTACGTTTGACAGAACACCAGACCCAATTCAGTATGAGTACTAGAAGAGGAAGATTGAAGGATTGTTTGAAGTCATGGAGTGTCCTGCCAATTATAAGGTGAGGTTCGCAGCTCACTTATTTGAGAAAGATGCTAGCTTTTGGTGGGATATAATTAAGCCAAAAGAAGGCGAACAACCACTAACTTGGGTGCAGTTCTAGGGTTTATTAGATAAAAAATACTATCCTAAGGAGGTAAAATGGGCTAAAGAGCAGGAATTTTTAGACTTAAAGCAAGGAAAAATGCCAGTTATTGAGTATATATCTAAGTTTAATGAATTGAGTAGGTTTGCTCCTCATCAAGTGGCGAATGAGGAAATGAAAATGGAACGATTTGAGAGAGGCTTCAAATCCAAGTTAAAAACAAACATGGCTGCACTAACCTTCCCAAATCTCCAAACGATGTACCAAAAAGCCATCAAAGTGGAGCGTGTTATAGATGAGTGTAAGGCATCTGAGATAGTTATGCAACAAAAAGGGAAGCGCGAAGTTGAGAGCTCACAAGGAGAGGTGCGTGGAAATGGGAGGAAGCCTAACTCCAGTCGACGGCCTGAAAAGAACTGCCCTCCATATGAGCCAAGGCCTCAATGTGATGCATATGATAAGCTCCACAATGGGCCCTGTGCAAGGTTAATTGGGGCATGCTTTGAGTGTGGAGAAATTGGGCATTACCAAAACCAATGTCTGAAGAAAGTACAGGAAACTTACAGGCTAACCAAGGGACTGGGTCAGCAAATAGGCAAGGCAGCATCAATCCCCAAGTAAGGAAATGACTTCCCCAATCTCGCAGCTCCATGACGTAAATGAAAGTTGGTAGGAAATCTTCCTTTTAAGTGTATATGGATTTGTCTCGCATCATGTGAACAAAGCGTATAAGTTTCGAGGACGAAACGTTTTGTAAGTGGGAGAGAAATGTGAGACCTGCATTTTTGTCGTACTTGCTTAACAAATATTATGCCTGTTGGGTTGGAAAATTTAATTTTAATATCCGCCAACCTACGACTGCCATATCGTCAAAGTTATTGATCTATTCAACTTTAGATCCCAAAAATAGATCGTCTAAAGTTGTATAACTTGAATAGCCTTCGATTTCTTGAAGCTCCAACCAAAGCGATTCCCAAATATGATCAGATTGTTGAACCCCAGTAATAGTTCTGTAATTTACTAAATCTATCCTTAATATAATCAACGGGCGAGTAAGTCGACAAACGATTATATTAACGATTTCGATTTAGGATAAGAGACCCGGGAATTCGACTAATAGCATCAGGTGATATACTACCTTTTAACAACACAAAAAAAGGGGGAAAAAGGGGGGTTCACACGTGAAACCTCGACCCCCCTCTCACTGCTTTCTTCTTCTTCTTCTTCCCGTTCCCCTACTCCGCTTTCCCCTGCTCTTCAGCTCCTCCTTCGCTTCCCGCCACGGACGCCGGGGCCAATCGCCAGCCTTGAGCCCTGTCGACCCTCCCTAGCTACCGGCCGTCACATCACAGCGTCACTGGCCGAAAGTCAGCCACGACTGGGCTGATTTCGACCGGAGCAGAGCCAACGCCGTGTTTAATTCGTGCATGCAAGGTGATTTCGAACTCCTCCTTAATCTATAAATTGTATCCTTGACCTAGATTCTTCTAATTGTGTTTAATTTCTCAAAAATTACAAGTTAGGGTTTTGGGTTTGGTGGTGGTCGTGTGTCACGCGAAGAACAAAGGAGGTTCTGAGCTTTGGGTGTTCGAATTTATCTTCAATCCAGCCCCTTTCGCGTGCTATAACTCAGATTCGAGGTGGGTAAACCTTTAATCCCTCCTATTTTAAGGATTTCGAATAATAGTTATATGAATCAGTTTACTGAATTAGTAGATTGGATTGTTGTTGTATGAATTCGATTGTATGTGTGGACAAACAAATGAATTAAGCATTGCTATGCTAGGGCAGAATCAATGTATTCTTGAAAGGTTGCCAAATGTTTCAAAATGGTGGCTTTCATGATTTAGAACTGCATATAACTTTCTAAAGTTGCTTTCAATTTTCATATCAAACCAGTTAGCATTGAAGATCATTTGGCAACATTTTAAGCCTTTAGTTTATCCTTGCACCTGTTTTGAGTCTAAAATGGAGTTTTCAAATGAATCTAGCATACATTTATTGCTAATCATAGCATTTAAGTTAGAAACGAAGTTGTTTTTATGATTTAGCAACCCTATTATGCTTATACGAAGCTTTCAAGTTAGAATCAAAGTCGTTTTATGATTAGGCAACCTTATTATGTTTATAAAGAGCCCTTAAGTGAAAAACGAAGTCGTTTTACAAGTTAGTAAACGTATTACGTTTATACGAAACTTTTAAGTCAAAAATGAAGTTGTTTTACAAACTAGCAAACGTTTTACGTCTATAAGAAGTTCTTAAGTGAAAAACGAAGTCATTTGCGAGTTAGTAGCCGTATTACGTTTATATGAAGCTTTTAAGTTAGAAACGACAATGTTTTACGACTGAACAAACTTATTACGTTTTAGGAAGCTTTGAAGTTGCAAAGGAAGTCGATTTATATGTTAATAGACTTATAACATTTATGGGAAGCCTTTAAGCTTCGAACTTAGTTGGAATTAGGCATTAACTAAACACGTTATGTTCCAAACGAGTTGCGATTTACGATTTAGCATACATATTACATTTAAAGGAAGCTTTTAGCTAAAAAGCGAAGTCGTTTTATGAGTTAGCAATCGTTTTATGTTATTAAGAAGCTTTTAAGTTGAAAACGAAATCGTTTCACGATTTAGTAAACCCCTTTATGTTGGTCAGAAGTTTTTAAGTTACTTATGAAACCAATTTACGTGTTAACAAGTCTTATTTTATTTATAAGAAGCTTGTAAGTTTAGAACGAAGTCGTTTTACAAACTAACGAACGTATTATGTTATTAAGAAGCTTTTAAGTTGAAACCGAAATCGTTTTACGATTTAGTAAACTTATACGTTCATACGAAGCATTCGAGTTAGAAAATAAGTCGTTTTACGATTTGGTAAACGTGTTACCTTTATAAGAAACCTTTAAGTTTAATGTAAAGTCGTTTTAAGTATTAACCAACTTATTGCCCTTATAAGAAGCTTTTAAGTCTAAAAGGAGATCGTTTTACGAGTTAATAAACGTGTTACGTTTATACGAAGCCTTTATGTAGAGACGAAGTCGTTTTCAAATTCGTAAACGTATTTAACAAAGTTAGTTTACACGTTAGCAAATTTATTTCGATTATGAAAAGCCTTTAAACTATCCACGAAATCGATTTATGAGTTAGTAAACTTGGCTTGTATCATGTTCATCCTTTTGCATTTGAAAGATTGTAATGAGCGTAAAAAGGGCAACTGAAGATGATTATTTACGAATCCTAACTTTCAAGTGCACGCTAGTAACTACCAAGTTTTGAATCGTGAGTTAGTACACTCATCACATTTTTACAGATGCCATTATTGCTGTTTGCGTCTAAAGCTAAGTTATAAGAAAATTATGTTTTCATGTTTTAAGTTCATAAAACCTATATATGAATACGTATAAGCATGTTTGTCTACTAAGTATGTATGTGTATGAATGTTATCAGTTCCTAAGATATATACGTGAATAAGTATAAGTATGTATGTGTACGAATGGTTATGTTTATGTCTATGTGTACGTGGATGAGCTACTCTAGAAAATTTAAACTTAAGTCTGAGACCCATGGATGGTGGCTTAGTTCCCGCCTGGTATCACATATGTTACGTTATGATAGATTCAGGGATGGTGGTTTGATTCCCGCCTGAAGTCTAAGTATGAAAATTATGTCTCAGCGCAGCATGATGTCTGTCTAGATAGGCGTATGTCGCCGCTCGAGTTTGGCCGACTTGGGATGGCAGTAACAAAGTACCTCTAAGAGTCTAGTCTCCTCATTTACGTGAATAAGTTACTATGTATGATTTTCGGTAAGTGAAACTTATGCGTAAAACTCCTTTTATGCTATGTTTCCGGGTTTACGTAATTTTATTTTGTTAAGTCAATGCTTTACGGTTTCTTCTAAAGTTAAGCCTTTTGGTATGACTATTCCTTCACTCGGTTTATGGTTCGAATATGACGCATTATGTGAAAGCTCTTCAACTAAAATGAATTACGAAACGTTTGCGTAAGTTAATATGTATTTTAAGTATGTTTTGGGAGAGATGGTTTACTCACTGAGCGGTGGCTGCTCATTCTCATTACTTTTTCCTTTTTTTCCCAGATCTACAGTTATGTGACTGATGCGTGGAGTGCAACAAGGATGGACTTGCTTGGTTTGATTATGACGTGATTATGTAATATTAATTGTGTTTGTAAGGTTATGTAATTATTTATCTTCTTGTAAAGTCTATGAAAAATAGAAAGCTCTGTATACTCCGGGCGTGTGGCCCGTAGAGTTGTGGACTCCAGTAGCCGTTGAGTTGTTGGTGTTATGTAGTACCTTTATGTATTGCAGGGTTTTAATGTAAGGCTTTTAGCTTGGAAACGGTCAGTTTTCAGGGGAAACTCTGTCCATTTCATTCCAAAAATTGAGAAAATTTTAGCATTCCTAGCCCTAGGTTTAAACTCAAGACCCAATTATGTTATAGTGGCTTAAGCTTTAAATATTAAGTTTCAATAGGTTATGTTTCAAATAGGTTTAAGCAAGTTGCCTTAACAGTCTTTTCCCAGGGAAAGACTGTGGCATGTAACACGACCCGCGTGAGGTCGGGGGTGTTACATTTGATGGTATCAGAGCTACAGGGTTTTATAAAATGATAAAAGAAAATGAGATTTAACTCACCGACATGTTTTTATGTGCTAAGAGTTATATGTTATGTGCTACGTGTTATGTGCTATGCGATGTATGTTGTATGTTAAGTGTTAAGTGTTAAGTGCTAAGTGCTAAATTGTTATAAGCTTACTAGGAGGGGGTTGATGGAAATTTCTCTATAAGTAGTATATATATAGTGCACATAAGTAACCTAGAGTCTTATTATGAGTGCAGGAGTTAGGATAGTATACAATATGCCGGAAGAGAGGCAAAATCCTCCTCCACCTCCGCCTCCAAATGATGGGATGGAGATGCTAATTAAATTTCTGAAGTTTAAGCCACCTACGTTTGACAGAACACCAGACCCAATTCAGTATGAGTACTAGAAGAGGAAGATTGAAGGATTGTTTGAAGTCATGGAGTGTCCTGCCAATTATAAGGTGAGGTTCGCAGCTCACTTATTTGAGAAAGATGCTAGCTTTTGGTGGGATATAATTAAGCCAAAAGAAGGCGAACAACCACTAACTTGGGTGCAGTTCTAGGGTTTATTAGATAAAAAATACTATCCTAAGGAGGTAAAATGGGCTAAAGAGCAGGAATTTTTAGACTTAAAGCAAGGAAAAATGCCAGTTATTGAGTATATATCTAAGTTTAATGAATTGAGTAGGTTTGCTCCTCATCAAGTGGCGAATGAGGAAATGAAAATGGAACGATTTGAGAGAGGCTTCAAATCCAAGTTAAAAACAAACATGGCTGCACTAACCTTCCCAAATCTCCAAACGATGTACCAAAAAGCCATCAAAGTGGAGCGTGTTATAGATGAGTGTAAGGCATCTGAGATAGTTATGCAACAAAAAGGGAAGCGCGAAGTTGAGAGCTCACAAGGAGAGGTGCGTGGAAATGGGAGGAAGCCTAACTCCAGTCGACGGCCTGAAAAGAACTGCCCTCCATATGAGCCAAGGCCTCAATGTGATGCATATGACAAGCTCCACAATGGGCCCTGTGCAAGGTTAATTGGGGCATGCTTTGAGTGTGGAGAAATTGGGCATTACCAAAACCAATGTCTGAAGAAAGTACAGGAAACTTACAGGCTAACCAAGGGACTGGGTCAGCAAATAGGCAAGGCAGCATCAATCCCCAAGTAAGGAAATGACTTCCCCAATCTCGCAGCTCCATGACGTAAATGAAAGTCGGTAGGAAATCTTCCTTTTAAGTGTATATGGATTTGTCTCGCATCATGTGACCAAAGCGTATAAGTTTCGAGGACGAAACGTTTTGTAAGTGGGAGAGAAATGTGAGACCCGCATTTTTGTCATGCTTGCTTAACAAATATTATGCCTGTTGGGTTGGAAAATTTTATTTTAATATCCGCCGACCTACGACTGCCATATCGTCAAAGTTATTGATCTATTCAACTTTAGATCCCAAAAATAGATCGTCTAAAGTTGTATAACTTGAATAGCCTTCGATTTCTTGAAACTCCGACCAAAGCGATTCCCAAATACGATCAGATTGTTGAACCCCAGTAGTAGTTCTGTAATTTACTAAATCGATCCTTAATATAATCAAGGGATGAGTAAGTCGACAAACGATTATATTAACGATTTCGATTTAGGATAAGAGACCCGGGAATTCGACTAATAGCATCAGGTGATATACTACCTTTTAACAACACAAAAAAAGGGGGAAAAAGGGGGGTTCACACGTGAAACCTCGACCCCCCTCTCACTGCTTTCTTCTTCTTCTTCTTCCCGTTCCCCTACTCCGCTTTCCCCTGCTCTTCAGCTCCTCCTTCGCTTCCCGCCACGGACGCCGGGGCCAATCGCCAGCCTTGAGCCCTGTCGACCCTCCCTAGCTACCGGCCGTCACATCACAGCGTCACTGGCCGAAAGTCAGCCACGACTGGGCTGATTTCGACCGGAGCAGAGCCAACGCCGTGTTTAATTCGTGCATGCAAGGTGATTTCGAACTCCTCCTTAATCTATAAATTGTATCCTTGACCTAGATTCTTCTAATTGTGTTTAATTTCTCAAAAATTACAAGTTAGGGTTTTGGGTTTGGTGGTGGTCGTGTGTCACGCGAAGAACAAAGGAGGTTCTGAGCTTTAGGTGTTCGAATTTATCTTCAATCCAGCCCCTTCCACGTGCTATAACTCAGATTCGAGGTGGGTAAACCTTTAATCCCTCCTATTTTAAGGATTTCGAATAATAGTTATATGAATCAGTTTGCTGAATTGGTAAATTGGATTGTTGTTGTATGAATTCGATTGTATGTGTGGACAAATAAATGAATTAAGCATTGCTATGCTAGGGCAGAACCAATGTATTCTTGAAAGGTTGCCAGATGTTTTAAAAGGGTGGCTTTCATGATTTAGAATTGCATATAACTTTCTAAAGTTGCTTTCAATTTTCATATCAAACCAGTTAGCATTGAAGATCATTTGGGGACATTTTAAGCCTTTAGTTTATCCTCACACCTGTCTTGAGTTTAAAATGGAGTTTTCAAATGAATCTAGCTTACATTTACTACTAATCATAGCATTTAAGTTAGAAACGAAGTTGTTTTTATGATTTTGCAATCCTATTACGCTTATACGAAGCTTTCAAGTTAGAATCAAAGTCGTTTTATGATTAGGCAACCTTATTATGTTTATAAAGAGCCCTTAAGTGAAAAACGAAGTCGTTTTACAAGTTAGTAAACGTATTACGTTTATACGAAACTTTTAAGTCAAAAATGAAGTTGTTTTACAAACTAGCAAACGTTTTACGTCTATAAGAAGTTCTTAAGTGAAAAACGAAGTCATTTGCGAGTTAGTAGCCGTATTACGTTTATATGAAGCTTTTAAGTTAGAAACGACAATGTTTTACGACTGAACAAACTTATTACGTTTTAGGAAGCTTTGAAGTTGCAAAGGAAGTCGATTTATATGTTAATAGACTTATAACATTTATGGGAAGCCTTTAAGCTTCGAACTTAGTTGGAATTAGGCATTAACTAAACACGTTATGTTCCAAACGAGTTGCGATTTACGATTTAGCATACATATTACATTTAAAGGAAGCTTTTAGCTAAAAAGCGAAGTCGTTTTATGAGTTAGCAATCGTTTTATGTTATTAAGAAGCTTTTAAGTTGAAAACGAAATCGTTTCACGATTTAGTAAAGCCCTTTATGTTGGTCAGAAGTTTTTAAGTTACTTATGAAACCAATTTACGTGTTAACAAGTCTTATTTTATTTATAAGAAGCTTGTAAGTTTAGAACGAAGTCGTTTTACAAACTAACGAACGTATTATGTTATTAAGAAGTTTTTAAGTTGAAAACGAAATCGTTTTACGATTTAGTAAACTCATTACGTTCATATGAAGCATTCGAGTTAGAAAATAAGTCGTTTTACGATTTGGTAAACGTGTTACCTTTATAAGAAACCTTTAAGTTTAAAGTAAAGTCATTTTAAGTAAAGTTGTTTTAAGTATTAACCAACTTATTGCCCTTATAAGAAGCTTTTAAGTCTAAAAGGAGATCGTTTTATGAGTTAATAAACGTGTTACGTTTATACGAAGCCTTTATGTAGAGACGAAGTCGTTTTCAAATTCGTAAACGTATTTAACAAAGTTAGTTTACACGTTAGCAAATTTATTTCGATTATGAAAAGCCTTTAAACTATCCACGAAATCGATTTATGAGTTAGTAAACTTGGCTTGTATCATGTTCATCCCTTTTGCGTTTGAAAGATTATAATGAGCGTAAAAAGGGCAACTGAAGGTGATTATTTACGAATCCTAGCTTTCAAGTGCACGCTAGTAACTACCAAGTTTTGAATCGTGAGTTAGTATACTCACCATGTTTTAAGAGGCCTTTCTATTGTTTGCCTAAAGCTAAAGTTATAAGAAAATTATGTTTTCATGTTTTAAGTTCATAAAACCTATATATGAATAAGTATAAGCATGTTTGTCTACTAAGTATGTATGTGTATGAATGTTATAAGTTCCTAAGATATATATATGAATAAGTATAAGTATGTATGTGTACGAATGGTTATGTTTATGTCTATGTGTACGTGGAGGAGCTACTCTAGAAACTTTAAGCTTAAGTCTGAGACCCAGGGATGGTGGCTTAGTTCCCGCCTGGTATCACATATGTTATGTTATGATAGATTCAGGGATGGTGGTTTGATTCCCGCCTGAAGTCTAAGTATGAAAATTATGTCTCAGCATAGTATGATGTCTGTCCGGATAGGCGTATGTTGCCGCTCGAGTTTGGCCGACTCGGGATGGCAGTAACAAAGTACCTCTAAGAGTCTAGTCTCCTCATTTACGTGATTATGTTACTATGTATGATTTTCGGTAAGTGAAACTTATGCGTAAAACCCCTTTTATGCTATGTTTCTGGGTTTACGTAACTTTATTATGTTAAGTCAACGCATTACGGTTTCTTCTAAAGTTAAGCCTTTTGGTATGACTATTCCTTCACTCAGTTTATGGTTCGAATATGATGTATTATGTGAAAGCTCTTCAACTAAAATGAATTACGAAAGGCTTGCGTAAGTTAATATGTATTTTAAGTATGTTTTGGGAGAGATGGTTTACTCACTGAGCGGTGGCTGCTCATTCCCATTACTTTTCCCCTTTTTTCCCAGATCTACCAGGTATATGACTGATGCATAGAGTGCAACGAGGATGGACTTGCTTGGTTTGATTATGACGTGATTATGTAATATTAATTGTGTTTGTAAGGCTATGTAATTATTTATCTTCTTGTAAAGTCTATGAAAAATAGAAAGCTCTGTGTACTCCGGGCGTGTGGCCCGTAGAGTTGTAGACTCCGGCGTGTAGCCGTTGAGTTGTTGGTGTTATGTAGTACCTTTATGTATTGCAGGGTTTTAATGTAAGGCTTTTAGCTTGGAAACGGTCAGTTTTCAGGGGAAACTCTGTCCATTTCATCCCAAAAATTGAGAAAATTTTAGCATTCCTAGCCCTAGGTTTAAACTCAAGACCCAATTATGTTATAGTGGCTTAAGCTTTAAATATTAAGTCTCAATAGGTTATGTTTCAAATAGGTTTAAGCAAGTTGCCTTAACAGTCTTTTCCCAGGGAAAGACTGTGGCATGTAACACGACCTGCGTGAGGTCGGGGGTGTTACATTTGATGCTATCAGAGCTATAGGGTTTTATAAAATGATAAAAGAAAATGAGATTTGACTCACCGATATGTTTTTATGTGCTAAGAGTTATATGTTATGTGCAACGTGTTATGTGCTATGCGATGTATGTTATATGTTAAGTGTTAAGTGTTAAGTGCTAAATTGTTGTAAGCTTACTAGGAGGAGGCTGATAGAAATTCCGTTATAAGTAATACATGTATATGACGCACGTAAGTAACCTGGAGTCTTATTACGAGTGTAGGAGTTAAGATAGTATACGATATGCCGGAAGAGAGGCAAAATCCTCCTCCACCTCCGCCTCCAAATGATGGGATGGAGATGCTAATTAAATTTCTGAAGTTTAAGCCACCTACGTTTGACGGAACACCAGACCCAATTCAGTATGAATACTAGAAGGGGAAGATTGAAGGATTGTTTGAAGTTATGGAGTGTCCTGCCAATTATAAGGTGAGGTTCGCAGCTCACTTGTTTGAGAAAGATGCTAGCTTTTGGTGGGATACAATTAAGCCAAAAGAAGGCAAACAACCACTAACTTGGGTGCAGTTCAAGGGTTTATTAGATGAAAAATACCATCCTAAGGAGGTAAAATGGGCTAAAGAGCAGGAATTTTTGGACTTAAAGCAAGGAAAAATGCCAGTTATTGAGTATATGTCTAAGTTTAATAAATTGAGTAGGTTTGCTCCTCATCAAGTGGCGAATGAGGAAATGAAAATGGAACGATTTGAGAGAGGCCTCAAATCTAAGTTACAAACAAACATGGCTGCACTAACCTTCCCATATCTCCAAACGATGTACCAAAAAGCCATCAAAGTGGAGCGTGTTATAGATGAGTGTGAGGCATCTGAGATAGTTATGCAACAAAAAGGGAAGCGCAAAGTTAAGAGCTCACAAGGAGAGGTGCGTGGAAATGGGAGGAAGCCTAACTCCAGTCGACGGCCTGAAAAGAACTTCCCTCCATATGAGCCAAGGCCTCGATGTAATACATGTGGCAAGCTCCACAATGGGCCCTATGCAAGGTTAACTGGGGCATGCTTTGAGTGTGGAGAAATTGGGCATTACCAAAACCAATGTCCGAAGAAAGTACAACAAAACATACAGGCTAATCAAAGGACTGAGTCAGCAAATAGGCAAGGCAGCATCAATCCCCAAGCAAGGAAATGACTTCCCCAATCTCGCAGCTCCATGACGTAAATGAAAGTCGGCAAGAAATCTTCCTTTTAAGTATATATGGATTTGTCTTGCATCATGTGACCAAAGCGTATAAGTTTCGAGGACGAAACTTTTTATAAGTGGGAGAGAAATGTGAGACCCGCATTTTTGTCATGCTTGCTTAACAAATATTATGCCTGTTGGGTTGGAAAATTTTATTTTAATATCCGCCGACCTACGACTGCCATATCGTCAAAGTTATTGATCTATTCAACTTTAGATCCCAAAAATAGATCGTCTAAAGTTGTATAACTTGAATAGCCTTCGATTTCTTGAAACTCCGACCAAAGCGATTCCCAAATACGATCAGATTATTGAACCCCAGTAGTAGTTCTGTAATTTACTAAATCGATCCTTAATATAATCAAGGGACGAGTAAGTCGACAAACGATTATATTAACGATTTCGATTTAGGATAAGAGACCTGGGAATTCGACTAATAGTATCAGGTGATATACTACCTTTTAACAACACAAAAAAAGGGGGAAAAAGGGGGGTTCACACGTGAAGCCTTGACCCCCCCTCTCTCGCTGCTTTCTTCTTCTTCTTCTTCCCGTTCCCCAACTCTGCTTTCCCCTGCTCTTCAGCTCCTCCTTCGCTTCCCGCCACGGACGCCGGGGCCAATCACCGGCCTTGAGACCTGTCGACCCTCCCCAGCTGCCGGCCGTCACATCACGGCGTCACTGGCCGAAAGTCAGCCACAACTGGGCTGATTTCGACTAGAGCAGAGCCAACGCCGGGTTTAATTCGTGCATGCAGGGTGATTTCGAGCTCCTCCTCCATCTATAAATTGTATCCTTGACCTGGATTCTTCCTAATTGTGTTTAATTTCTCAAAAATTACAAATTAGGGTTTTGGGTTTGGTGGTGGTCGTGTGTCACGCGAAGAACAAAGGAGGTTCTGAGCTTTGGGTGTTCGAATTTATCTTCAATCCAGCCCCTTTCGCGTGCCATAACTCAGATTCGAGGTGGGTAAACCTTTAATCCCTCCTATTTTAAGGATTTCGAATAATAGTTATATGAATCAGTTTACTGAATTGGTAGATTGGATTGTTGTTGTATGAATTGGATTGTATGTATGGATAAACAAATGAATTAAGCATTGCTATGCTAGGGCAGAACCAATGTATTCTTGAAAGGTTGCCAAATGTTTTAAAAGGGTGGCTTTCATGATTTAGAACTGCGTATAACTTTCTAAAGTTGCTTTCAATTTTCATATCAAACCAGTTAGCATTGAAGATCGTTTGGGAACATTTTAAGCCTTTAGTTTATCCTCACACCCGTCTTGAGTTTAAAATGGAGTTTTCAAATGAATCTAGCTTACATTTATTGCTAATGATAGCATTTATGTTAGAAACGAAGTTGTTTTTATGATTTAGCAATCCTATTATGCTTATACGAAACTTTCAAGTTAGAATCAAAGTCGTTTTATGATTAGGCAACCTTCTTATGTTTATAAAGAGCCCTTAAGTGAAAAACGAAGTCGTTTTACAAGTTAATAA
>JAKOGI010000296.1:746425-751450 GCA_029747015.1 Carnegiea gigantea | reverse complement strand
TAAATATATATATATATATATATATATATATATATATATATATATATATATATATATGTATGTATATATATGCGCGCGCGCACACACACACACACACATATATTCTGGTGGAGAGGGTCGTTGTGGGGGAGAATATGAAACACAAGATGGACCATTCATGGCCTTCAAGCCAGGTACGGATAAGGGTGTGACAGCAATAACGTAAAGTGAATTTATATCACTCATCCTTTCATAGCTGATGTTATTAGGCCCAATCGTGGGGCTTAACAACTCCCACCTCAAGGAATGTATTAAGGGTTGCTACGTGTATATTTGTAGTGGCAATGCGTGTACAAGTCATGCTCAAGGCTTGTAAATGATTTTCATGTAGCATAATTTTATGAAAGTACAAAAGCTACTAAATCACCCTAGAGGGGGGTGAATAGGGTGATGGTCAAAATCGTAATTTAATTAAAATAAAGTGCGGAAAAGAAACGTGGACAAAACACAAGCGAATTTTTTAACGAGGTTAGGCCTCAACAGGCTTAATCCTCGCCTAGAATTCCCTAACTCTAGGATTAACTCGAATCTTTATTAGGAGGGATGATTACAACTCTAGAGTACACCTACTCTAAGTTCCAAGACCCAAGTTGATACCCTCAACAAGGCTTGGTAGAGTTGACCCTTCAACTCTATAATCCCACCTAAACACTACTTGAATAACTCAAAGAATAATAGCAAATTAAAGCTCAATCAATACAATAAGAGAGTGTGTTTGAGTATGCCAATGAATGCTTGTCTTGTTTCTGTTCTGCTACAAATTCAGCTCTTTTTATAGCTCATGTCATCAAGAGTATTGGGGAAAGTAGCCGTTGCACTTTTTGAGGAAGGTAGCTAGTTCAAGGCCTTGAGCCCTGATCTTCAAGCCCTTGATATTTGCAAATTTTCCAGATTTTGCTCAACGTTCATCTTCAACGGCTAGAACTTGTTTTTGGCAAGAGAATATAGCTGGAAGCCTTCTAGAACCATGATTAGTTTGCAGCATATCACTTTGAGATAATTCACATAATATTTTCCATGACTTTTGCTCCTTTGACTCAATCTTAATCTTATTTATAGCAACCAAATAAGTTTGCTCAATATAACCATATTTGATAAAATCAAATTTAAAACAATAAACAATATTAATATCTAAGCTAACTTTTTGTCTTTCATCAAAACAACATAATAATATCATATTAAAGGATAAAGAGAAAGTCAACAATCTCCCCCTTTTTGATGAAAGACAAAACTAATGCATGGATTCATCAAATAATTAAATTGGCTTACCATAAACTTTCTCCCCCTTTTTGTATTTCGTCAAAAAGGTAGCGTAAGAAGGGAAAGAAAAATTAGAGCGTATAAAAATTATGGCAAACACATATAGCTCCCACTTAACAAATCAATTATATAAAAAGATGCTCCCCCTTAATCTATGGCAGTTATGTATATATAAAGAAATGCATATACATGCAATACTAATATTAAAGATAATCGCATATACCAGCATACATTAACTTAATGATCTCATGAAAAGCACATATATGCACATAAGGGCATTAATAAAACAATTTGATGTTCAAAATATTAAGCGAGCACAATAATATGTCACATGCCATGAAAACATAAAGTATGATGGTTATTGATCAAGCTTACCTTCTAAAGATAATTGAGCAAATTCAAAATTTTGAAAATCAAAATTTCTCAAGTAGGAAATAAATCAGTCAGGCAATGACACGCGCAGTAGGTAAAAAACGATTGCTTGATTTAAGGGTTAGAGTGTCAAATACTTTCCCAGGCAAAAAAAACAAATCAGTTAGAAATTTGGAAATGAAGTTGGAAAATATCAAGCCCTCCCCCTTTTTGGTTAATATAAAATAACAAAAATTGAGGAAAAAAAAATTCATGTGCCCAAATCAGATTGCCTTCCATTGGGCTTCAATGATTCATGGCCAAGGCCTTGAAAGTGAAGTTCAAGCCCTTAATTTGATCATATTCAAAATGTTTAGCTTCTGCCTACAGTTCAAGCCCTTGAACTGTAATTTAAGGCCTTGAATTTCTTGACAGTGATGATTGTTTTATTGGCTTATCCTGCAAAAACTCATGAATATAGCTAGTACTTAGAGAGGGCTCCCCCTCAATTTATGCACCAATATTAAGAATTCTCCCCCTTTCGTCAAGACACTAAATCAAACCTTTCTAGCCATGGTCAAAGTCACAAATTGTCGACTTTCAAGTACGCCTACAAAACAATAGATCAAACCTTTCTAGCCTTGATATTGAAATTGGGTCCAACATTGGTTGTGACCCTATTTTATGGTCTTGTTCCTTTTTGTACCCAAACTTGGATTATCTTGGTGTTGGCTTTTTGAGAGGACATGAGTAGGAAATATGACCCTTCCTTAAATAATAATTACATACGGTGTGAGATTTGTCTTTGGATGTTTCACGAACAAAGAAATTTTTATAATTTTTCTTTTTGTTAAAAGGATTGTATCCAATACCTTCTTTGTTGAAAGACATCCTTTGAGAGCCTAGCAATTTGTCCAAGTTTTCTTATCCTTTAGAAAATTTTAATACTACTTTTTCTAGACCCTCATGTTTGGATTGAAGCTCTTTCTTTTCATTTTCAAGCATTTCAGTTTTTGAAAGAGATTCACTATTCAATTTTTGTAAGGCCTCTTTTTCAAAGAGTAAATTACGAATTGTTTTCTTTAGGGACTTTATCTTGGACAAATATTCTTGTTCACACCGAATGCATTGGATTAATGCTTGAGCTAATTCATCTTTTGAATATTCGAGAAGGTCAGAATGGTATACCTCATCCAAATTTTCAGATTCGATTGCTTGAACGTCATTCGCCATAAGGCATAGGTTTGCCATTTTTTCTTCTTTGTCACTGTCACTGGAGTCACTATCACTTCCTGCAGCAATCATGGCTCTCTTGAACTCTTTCTTGGCTTTTTGTTTATGCCTTTCGGCTTTCATTTGCAAAATTGGACAGTCTTTCACAATATATCCTGGCAATCCACATCCAAAGCAAGGACCCAAGTTAGAATCATTTTTGTTGTGAAGAAATTTCGTACCTTTTGAGAACTTCTCATTTTTGCTTGATGATGATCTCTTTTTGTAGAACTTCTTGGGATCAAATTTCTTTGATTTGAACATTTTCTTCAATCCTTTTGCAATCGTTGCCATAGTATCTTCATCCTCTTCGCTTGACTCTTCTTCTGAGGAAATGACGTCTTCACTTCCAGTTTTGAATGCTACTCCTTTCTTGAATTGAGTTTCTTTTTCCTCTTCATCTTCTTTAAGGTGAATCTCATGCGTAAGGAGTTTTTCTAGCAAATCATCCATGGCTAGTGTCTTGAGGTTTTGGGCTTCCTCAATTGCAGTGACCTTGGAACCCCACTTGTTTTAAGGAAGGCACCGGAGTATTTTCCTAACCATCTCCTCGTTGGTGTAGGTTTTGCCAAGGGACTTGAGATTGTTGGTTATGTCGGTGTCGGTGAGCCTCGTGAACATTTCCTTGATCGATTCATCAGGTTGCATTTTTAATAGCTCATATTGATGAATGAACATGTTGATTTTTGTCTCTCTTACTTGGCTTGTCCCTTCATACGTCACCACCAACTTGTCCCATATTTCTTTGGCTGACTCACATGCACAAATACGATTGTACTCATTAGCATCTAATCCACAATATAATATATGCATGGCCTTACAGTTTTTCGAAAGCCTTGCAAAGTCTTCTTGAGTGTATTGATTCTCAGTTTTCACAACGGTCTTTCCATCAATTGTGATTTGTGAAACGTATGGTCCTTTTGACACAATGTTCCATAGTTCATAATCTTCAGTTTTGATAAACATTTGCATCAAAATTTTTCAATATAAAAAGTTAATACCTCTAAATAAAGGTGGTCTAACAGTAGAATGACCTTGATCATAGTAGCCTTCTTCGGTAGCGGCCATGATCGTTCCCACTTGACGGTAAAGTCAAGAAATAGTGGGTTTGGCTCTGATATCAATTGAAAGTGCAAAAGCTACTAAATCACTCTAGAGGGGGTGAATGGGGTGATGGTCAAAATCGCAATTTAATCGAAATAAAGTGTAGAAAAGAAACGTGGACAAAACACAAGCCAATTTTTTAACGAGGTTGGGCCTCAACAGGCTTAATCCCTGCCTAGAGTTCCCTAACTCTAGGATTAACCCAAATCTTTATTAGGAGGGATGATTACAACTCTAGAGTACACCTATTCTAAGTTCGAAGACCCAAGTTGACACCCTCAACAAGGCTTGGTAGAGTTGACCCTTTAACTCTATAATCCCACCTAAACACTACTTGAATAACTCAAAGAATAATAGCAAATTAAAGCTCAATTAATACAATAAGAGAGTATGTTTGAGTATGCCAATGAATGCTTGTCTTACTTCTGTTCTGCTACAAATTCAGCCCCTTTTTATACCTCATGTCATCAAGAGTATTGGGGAAAGTAGCCGTTGCAGTTTTTAAGGAAGGTAGCTAGTTCAAGGCCTTGAGTCCTGATCTTCAAGCCCTTGATATTTGCAAATTTTTCAAATTTTGCTCAACGTTCATCTTCAACGGCTAGAACTTGTTTTTGGTAAGAGAATATAGCTGGAAGCCTTCTAGAACCATGATTAGTTGGCAGCATATCACTTTGAGATAATTCACATAATATTTTCCATGACTTTTGCCCCTTTGACTCAATCTTAATCTTATTTATGACAACCAAATAAGTTTGCTCAATATAACCATATTTGATAAAATCAAATTTAAAACAATAAACAATATTAATATCTAAGCTTCCTTTTTGTCTTTCATCAAAACAACATAATAATATCATATTAAAGGATAAAGAGAAAGTCAACATTTTGTACACCTGTTTACATAAAATATATGTACGATCGCATTTATGTTCTACTCTGGTTACATTAGTTGTTTTCATTGATGTCAAGGTGCGGTGACCATATTTAGACCACGACAAT
>JAKOGI010000296.1:708925-741425 GCA_029747015.1 Carnegiea gigantea | reverse complement strand
CACCTACCAATCACTGTCCCTAAATTGAATTCAACAAACTGCTACGTCCATACTAGTTTTCAAACAGATTGCTACCCAAGATAAAAACTGATTTCAGGTAACCCACATTGCAGTAGTAACTATCCCAGGATAGTTACCTACGTTTAAAGGGCTACATGCCTGACATATATTATTCATATCCACTACTTACAGAACAACTTACCTACACATATTACCTTCCACTATAACACACAGCACACCAAAGCTACTTCCCTGATTCTTTGTCCTCTTCACTTAATTACACACATTAATGGATTATTATATTGCAAGCTACATACTTCCCCACAAATCTTGTTACATAAATTTGTCACCTATTCACATGTGTAATTACTAAATCCTCTCACATATCAGCCACCATATTCATATTCACCTACAAACAACTACACAAATTTGAGCTCAACGTACCTAGCATAAAGAAGAGCAAGAGAATACTGAAAGACACCCATACCCAACCAAATTAAAAGTTTATAAGTATACCATACTTAATTTTTGGATGCTCACTACTCATCCTCTGTATCTGACTTCAACCTTCCCATTATTGTCCCTAAACAGCATACGGTAAACTCCACTTTACACAATTACCACTAAGCAAGCGTCGTTCACTACACCACTTACTAACCCCATTCCGATTTCACCACCTTCATATCCACCAACATCACCACACACAAACAAGGGGACGAGAGAGAGACAGGCAGGATAAGAGAGACGGAGAGCGGAGAGGATGAGAGAAATTGTATATTTTTCCTACTTCTTTCCTTTCTAGATCGCCTTCTCCACGTAATAGCCCTCAACTCATTTTCCCTCTTAAATGGTGATCCCATAAGTAAGGGTACCCAGGTCATTTAGCTTGGACAACAACTTGTCAGCTCAAAGTTATGGTCTACAGCTTCTCTTAAAAAAGAATATTTATAGATACAATAACATCTGTCGATAATTATAAAAAAATTACAACACCTAGAAGTAATCTAATACTATATATAAAAGAAATGTTGTCAAATGTGCTCTCCCCTTAATTTGCAGAGGTTAAGTGATCTACCACCATTGATATCATGATCTGGGCGATCACAACCCTTCAATGTTTTTTTTTAAAAAAAACACCTATTGACTGTGTATGACACAAACTTGGCAACTATATTTGATGTAATAACTGACTTTCATTTCCACGTTTCACAACTTCTCAGTATAACTGATCACATCTATAAAGTAAATGCTTTTGTAGTCTTCTTAATCACGCTTCACAATAATTACATAATTCATGGCCCCCTCTCAGTTAACTGCAACCCCCTCCCCCCTCCATTCTCTTCTCTCTCTATCCCTCTCTGCTCTCTCCGTTCTGTTCCTAAGCCTCTTATATGTTCTAATATATAATTGCTCACCTTCTAATGGCTTTCAAAAGCAAATTGCCATAAAAGGTAGAGCCATAAACCTAGAATGACACAACTTCATTGTCCTTCTCCTCACTAGAATCCAATCTCAAGTAAATACTCAATTTTGATTCAAATTCCATAACTGCTCCTATTGATGGTCCAATACCTTGGTATAAAAATGGATGTCACCACCGCCGCCTGGTCGATTATCTTCACTAACAACCAACCACTAAGCAACCACAGGATACCTCTAGATTTTGATGAGATTTTTGTGTTTTTTTTGGGAAGGAGTGATTATAGTATAATTTTGTTAATTTTGGACTTATTTCAGGTTTTCTCTTTTCTGCTGCTTCTTTTCAGCATCAATGGTTTGTGATTCAATTGATGATGAAGGTAGGACGTGCAGGCCCAAGTAGGATGCTTTCAAGTTTGCCTTGATCTGGTTTTGATTTTGTGTCTATTCTGTTACTCATATTACCAAAACCACTAGAACAAGAATTTAGGAAAAGTTGAATGTTGAGGTGTCTTCCAAAGAAATGTACAAGAGGTTATAGACAAAATACTATGCCTATAATAAGGCAATAAAATGATTCTAAAGATACAAAAATTGATCCTGTTTACAAATCTACCTAAGAATAATATCACAAAGATTACCTTTCTCTAATTCCATCAATACCCCCCCTCAAGCTCAAGGTGGCGGGGCAAATCCCATCTTGAGCTTGGATATAAGCTCTCAAAAGCGTCGAGGCAAATGAGCTATCGTAAACACATTGGTAACTTGGTCAAGCGAGGACATAGATACAAAATGAAGATCGTTTGCTACCAGATGGTGTCTGATAAAATGGCAATCTACTTCGATGTGTTTGGTTCGTTCATGAAACACATCATTATGGGCAATCTATATTACGCTACGATTGTCACAATGAAGACGGGTGGAAGAAAGTTGAGTAGCACCCATATCTACTAGAAGCCACCGTAACCAAACAAGTTCAGATGTAGTATCCGCAAGAGCACGGTATTCTGCTTCAGTACTTGAGTGAGCGACAACAATTTGCTTTTTACTTCGCTAAGAGATCAATGAGTTTCCAAGAAAAAAACAAAACCCAGTCGTGGATCGTCTATCGGTGGGGTCACCTGCCTAATCAGAATCGAAATATGCTCGCAACTGAAGAGGAGTGTTAAAAGGGAATAAAAGTCCATGTAATAGAGTACCCTTGACGTAGCGAATAATACGAAAAATAGCTGCATAGTGGCCTGTACAAGGTGCAGACATGAATTGACTTACAATATGGACTGCATATGCAGTGTCTGGGTGGGTGACGATGAGATATATAAGACTTCCAAAAAGTTAACGATAAACCTTTAGATCTCTGAGTGGAACACCAGCTGTTAGAGTGAGCTCAAAAAATTGGCTTCAATAGGTGTGTCAGCAATTTTAGAGTCAGAAAGACCTGCTCAAGACAACAAATCAGTTGGATATTTGGCTTGGGTGAGGCACTAGCTACCTGAATTGGATGATATTTCCAAACTCAGGAAGTAATTTAGGTTCCCGAGATCCTTCATTTCAAAGTGCTAATTAAAGAAGGATTTTAACTCATGAATACTATCTATATCATCTCCAGTAATTATCATATCATCAACATAAAGAAGTACTAGAATTCTGCCTTTGTCGATGCGACGAATAAACAAGGCATGGTCATATGAGCTAGGTGTAAAACCAAAACTGCAAATAGTAGAACTAAACTTAGAAAACCAAGCTCAAGGAGCTTGTTTCAACCCATATAATGCTCGACTTAGTCGACATACCTTGTTAGGAGGATGGTCGTGACCTAGTGGAGGCTACATATACACTTCCTCTGCGAGATCACCATGGAGAAAAGCATTTTTTACATCCATCTGAAATAGTTCCCATTTCCTACTTGTTGCAACCGCAAGCAAGCTTTTTACAGAAGTGAATCGAGCCACAGGAGCAAACGTCTCCTCATAGTCAATACCATACTCTTGGTTAGAGCCAAGAACAACCAGGCGGACTTCGTACCACTCTATCTCTCCATTAGCACGAGTCTTGATCTTGTAGACAAACTTATACCCTATCATAGATTTGCCAAGTGGCAAGTCAACTAAATCCCAGGTGTGTGCTTTGAGTAAGTCTTGTAACTCATCTCGCATAGCTTGTTGCCAAAGAGGGTCAGAACTCGCCTCTCTGTATGTGGAGGGCTCATAGTGAGATGCAAGTGCTGCATAAAGCTGGTAATCATGGACATATCTAGGAAGGCATCATACTCGATCTGAATGACAGAGATGTAATTCTGAGGAGGTGTCCTCTATTGGAATTGTAGGTGAATAATCAGGTAACTCACCACTATCATGAGCAGATTGGTCAACTGGAGACAGAGTAGCAGTCGATGTGTCAAATGACTGTATTGAATTAGATAGCGTAATTAAATCTTGAAGCTGGGAACTGATGCTGTCTTCATCTGGAAACAAGTCAGTTGAAGGATCAATGAAAAATGGTGTGGCTTGCTCAAATGATTGGAAACTAGAAAGTGAGGAGAACATTTTGTGCTCCCAAAAAACCACATGGCGAGAAATCTAAAGACGTTTGGAAATCGAATCCCAGCAACGATAGCCCTTATGCCCAATTCCATAGCCAAGAAAGCAGCACAACCGAGCACATAGCTCTAGCTTGCTGTGTTCATGGGGCTATAGAAGGACAAAACAAGCACAACCGAACACACAAAGCATGTTGTAGTTAGGAGTGCTACCAAACAAATGCTCATGTGGTGATTGATTACCAATTACTGGAGAGGGCATAAGATTAATGTTATAAACAACAGTAAGAGTAGCTTCTCTCCAAAACATTTCTGGACAGGAAGCAGATATAAGTAATGCACGAACAGTATCAAGGATATGACGATGCTTTCTTTCAGCCTTGCCATTTTGTTGAGAAGTCCTAGGACAAGAATGCTGAAGTACAGTACCGTTTTGTGCAAGAAAAGCTTTGAAGTCCTTTTCTCTATACTCCATGTCATTATCACATCGAAAAGTTTTGATCTTACGTGAAAACTGGGTTTGCACTGTAGCTGCAAAGTTGTAGTAAATTTGCTCCAATTCTGATAGACTTCTGAGAAGATATATCCGTACATATCTCGAATAGCCATCAACAAAAATTACGAAGTATTGAAATCCACTCATGGATTTAGTTGGTGAAGGACCCCAAATGTCAGAATAGACCAAGCCAAATGGTGCACTTGAAATAGAAGCACTATTATTAAATGGCAAAGCATGATGTTTTGCAAGTTTACAAGAAACACAATCAACTTTATTTTGTTTAACTTGACCCAAAACACCACGAGAAATAAGATATTGTAACCTATCAGAAGAAATATGACCTAATCTTGAATGCCAAATATCTTGAGATTGAGCAGTTGCACAGTGCCTATATGTCTGAGTGGGAATTTTTATGGACACGACTTCATATAATCGTCTAACTTTACATCATGTCCCCACAATTTGGCCACTCTGCGGATCCTGCACATAACAACCATGATTCGAGAACAATACGTCTAATCCATGTTCACATATCTGACCCGCATAAATAAGATTTAGTGCTAGTTTTGGAACAAGTAAGGCATTAGGAAGTGAGAGGTTTTAAGTTGACACATCTCCAATATGACTAATATTCATCTCAGTATTATCAGCCGTCCTTATACATGGAGTTGATGTGGAATGAATTTTGTTTACAATGCTACCAGCATCAGAGGTCATATGATTACAACACCCAAAATCAAAGAACCACGAGGAATTCGCACCTGATGTTGCTGCCAGAGAGGAGTTGACTGACTGTCCAATTATTTGATTGAGAATTGCTTGGAGATAATTAAGAGATATAGATGTTGGTGTAGAATCAGTGACTGTTGCCGAGGTACAAGAGAAAGGCTTGAATTGTTTACTCTGCTCTTTCTTTTTCTTTTATAATTTTCGACATTCTGAAATGAGATGACCAGGCTGTTTGCAGTAATTATAAGATTTTTTAGAGTGAACATTGTTGGAAGATGCAGCCAATACAGCTTGTTGCCCCATCATGTCTAATTGAGATTTTTGAGGATGCCAAGCCGAGTTTCCTCAGACAAAAGTTCAGCTACTACACTTTCAAGTTTAGGGAAAGTCTCCCTATGTAGTAGTGATGCTCTTATAGGTTCATAATCAGAATGCAAAGCCATGAGAAACTGCATTACTCATAACTTATCTCGATACATAACAAGGTTCTCAGCATCTTTACTACATTCCTAAGCAGGTTCAGATAAGGCTAATTGACCCCATACAACTTGCATATTGGACAAAAATTCATTGATAGATTGACCAGACACTTGTTTCATGGTACGAAGTGTTTCATGCAACTGATATTGACTAGCAATATCAATAGTAGAGTATCTCCTCGACAAGAGATTCCACACTTCTTGGGCAGTTTCAAATCCACCAAATTGTAGCCTAATAGATGGGATACTAGTATTCCTAACCCATGTCAAAATTTGATGGTTTTTACTATCCCAATCTTCCAATCTTTCAGCAAGTTTAGCATCAGTTTCTCCAGTTTATTGAACTGGTTTTGAAATATCACCAGTAACATAACATCAAAGTCTATGACCCTTGAGAAAACTAGATATCTCTTGAGACAAAGGTACATAGTTGGTACCATCCAAGATGATCTTAATATGCTGAGCAGCATCAAATGTATCCATTGCAAGGGAATAGCACAAAGATGCAAATTATTGAACAAAGTGAACAAACCTGATATGTTCTTCCAATTCTTGTGTGAACGAAATGAATCAGGGTAAATCAGTGATGGAAGCTCTGATATTGATTCGATTATTACTGCAAAGCAAACGAGAATCGGCAGAGACTGAAGCACCGGATAAGACGCAACCCAATAAATTTGGTAGAAGTGAGAGAAGAAATGGTCAGCCTGACAATTAAACTTATGTGCAAAACAAGGAAATTGGGTTTGCTTTGGAGTTTGAATGGTTTTGGCCAATGCACAATGATGAACAAAGAAGCAGGTTCAGGGTTTTCTGCTTTAAAAGCACATTGATATCTCCTTTGTTTTTTTATTAGATATTTGACTTTATAGCTCATGTACCCGTCTAATCCTCTCTTATTAATTTCTCTTCAATCATTACGTTAATTCCAGTATTAGTTTGGCCTTGACACTATCACATATTGTGAGTAAGAAGTTCTTCTTTGCATCTTCACAATTAAATCATTCTACTTCTCTCTCAATAGATTGGTCCCTGATGATTTGGAATTGAGCGGACATTCACCAAACTGAGATTGCTTGGGTTGTTTTAGGCAAGGAGGTTCTTTTTCTTTGTTTTAAACAATTTGCTTCATTAATATGAGTTTGGTTTGGATTTAATGTTATACTCATTTGTGGTGTTACGTTGGATTTGGACTTGGATTAATACTCATCTGGTGAGTAGTAATTGCAAGAAATCATTTCACAAGTAGGACTGAATATAGCGTTTAATTGCAATGGTGCAATTCAATACAGAACGGGAAAGAGTTCAATTCATTGGCGAAAGCTACAACAAAGAAGTTTAGTATGCAAATAATGGCTCTCTCACAATGCTTGATCATCTCTTATAACCTAAGAAGCCAAATTTTATTCTTTCCGTAAATGAGGTATGCATTTGACTCCGAATTTTTCTTGTCGCTCTCTTACCGTATCCTTATCAGTTATCTTGAGATTTTACTTTATATTGAAGCTAGAGTAGATAAGCTTTTGGTTTTACTTTTCTAACTGAGTGTTGACAATTTAACACTTAGTCTTATATTTAGGTTTTTTCGATGGCTCCTTCAATTATTGCATGTGGCTCATCCTGTCATGACAAACTTTTTATTTGGCGGGAAAATTACAGTGCTCCTTTTTAATAAAGTCATTCCAACATGAAGTAGTTCAAAATTAGTTATGCTCACATTTCAATATGATTTAGTATCACTTAAAATGAGTTTATTGATCCTTTTATCAATATTGACATTTAGCCTTGATCATGCAAGGTTGTTTTCAATTGTGCATGACTAAGCATGTTGTTTGCTTTTGAAGGCAAGATTATTATACATTCTCAAGATTATTATACATTCTCAGGAAAGGGACGGGTTAGTGACTGTCTTTGATTGCTGTGTTGGAATTTGGAGTTGTTATCCATTTCATAAGAATATCTTCAAATGTTTATTGGTTGTTTTAACATGTTTTTAAGGCTAATCAATACATTCTACGTAGTATTCAATTTTGGATCTATTTAGGCAAATATTTGACGGTTTATTTGAAAACAACAATTATTGATCAAACTATGTGGTATATTTCAATTTTCGGCCATATGACCTTGACCCTATAAAAATATAATTGGTCACTTTCTATGAAGAATTTCTATTGTTTTAAAAGCTACTTCTAGGGTTCCATTGAGATTGAAAACATATTTTTCGTTCTTAAATTTTAGTCATTGAAGCCATGGGCATGTGCCGAGCTGTAAGAATTATCGTGGTTTGAGGTCTACAAGTATACATTTAGTCAATCTAAATTTTTCTAAGATTTTAAAGTGTGTTGGTCAATTTACCATGTCAGTCCACTAAAATAATTACCATAGTATAGTCTGCTATCTTATTTACATGTCATTGGACGTATGCATTTTGTTTGGACATTGCACTTTATGAATTAGTGTAGTTAATTTCGCCTTACAAATTCATTTCTTTTTCCCAGTTTTCCTGTATTAGCCATTTGGAATCTAAGCCTATGTCTTTTTGGGAGGGGGTTAAATTCATTGGAAGGCCATTGTGTTTCCAAGTGATTTGTGGTTGATCAAACTCGGTATTATTATTATTATTCTTACTTTTCCAGGATTTTGATACGAACACTGGGGGAGTTAATGGAGGGCACATCACATTAGGATGCCTGACAAGAGTGGGTTATAAGTGGTTTTTATAGCAATCTATACTCAGATCATCAATGATTAGATGACCTTTGTTTTGGAAAGGGTTAAGTGACATAATTTGTTTAAATTTTGATTTTTAGATTTCAATATGAGTAAAATATGTACTTTTGAATAATCACGTGCTTTATGAATTTGGATTATTTAGTTGATGAAATATAATTAAAATCATCCATTCAATTTATACTTTGTTTACTTGGTTTGTATTTCTCGAACCATTTGACATCATCTATGCTTTAGGTAAATAGAGAATTTTTTAAAAAAAAAATTTAAATTAACATACTGTAATGAAAAGGTCAATCACGGGGTAGATACTTAGGGACACTTGGGTTGAAGCGGGTAGGCTTTAGACTAGCTTTTTAGGGGGCCCTTAGATTGAAGTGGGTAACCTTTAGAACAACTATGAGGGGGGAGGGCGGTTGGGTTCAAGTGGGTTGGCTTTAAATCAGCTTTGGGGTTGGCTTGCGTTGAAGCTGGCGGACTTTAGAACAACTTTTTCTTTTGGTGGGGGGTGCGTAGGTTGAAGTGGATAGTGAACAAACAAGAGGAGGGGTTGGGGAGTTGATAATTAGGGGGTCACCTCTTCAATTGAGGTTCGATGATTTTTCTTTGTTTTTTTTCGTACTTTTAAATTTTTTTTGGTGTAGTGTACCAATTTTTTTTGGTGTAGTGCTTAGGTTGAAGCGGATAGGGATCAAACAAGAGGAGGGATTGCAGAGTTGATAATTATCGGGTCACCTCTTCAATAGAGATTCGACGATTTTTCTTTGTTTTTTTTTTTCATACTTTTACATTTTTTTTGGTGTAGTGTACAAATTACATTAAATTTCTCAAGTCGTACTATGCAAATTATAATCCAAAACAATAGATTAACAATGTGATTTTTCTACCTTGCCAAAGTCAAATTCACAGATTTCTCTTATAACGAAATTGAGTGGATTAATCTTCAATATCTTCATTAAAACTGTAATAATAAACTATTTTATTTTTCTTAGAAATTTTAATTATATACCTGATCTATCTTAATTAAAAGATTATATAGGTTGAATAATTATAATATGCTATTTAAAAAGTGTGCATCTTATGATTTGAAAAGTTATATCTTGGTGCAATGCAAAGGTAGCTACTATGTATATAGTCCTATTTAAAAAATGTACACTTTAGAGAAGCTATTCGTTACTAGGCGAATCACAATTAAGTGTCTAATGAATACTCTCCATTGCCTAATGTACTATTCAGTCCATTATACACATTTATATCTCTTTTGCTATCTTTTGTACAATTCATATTAACAATTACTGGCCCTTGTCTACAGTGTTGTAATATATATGCAATTACATGTTAGATATTATCGCATCTTTGAATAAGTTAAAAGTATTTTTCCAATTATTTATGTGTCTTGCCTCGATTGCCGGATAATAGTGATATGTATACATATCTAAACATATGCCTAAATTCATGAAAAAAAATTCGTCAGAAAGTTCAAAAAAAATTGAATTTTCCCACCCTTTAACCGGGGTCAAAAAAGCTGATTTTTTTATATTATTTTTCAATGATTGGAGTATTTTATCAGAATAAGGTGTATTTTTAGTAATGATTAATCATATATATTTATTCAAATAATTAATTTCGAGACAACGGATACATCTGTACTAATTTTTCCTATTGCAAAGCCTACAGGCAAATTTCCCATAAATATTTCCTCAGAGATTTGTGGGCTCAATGCTGTCCATCAATACAACAGCAAGGGTTTGTTGTGAACATTTTATACGTCTTTGTATGTGTGGATGATGTTCATCAGTACAATAATTGAAGGCATACACTCAAATAGCGTAAATTAAACGGGGGCGTCTGTACCAACAGTAAGGAGACTTTCTTGTGTACTATATAAATATATATATACATGTATATATTTATTTAAAGAATACAATTGAAGTTCTAGGAATAGATTTACATTTTAATAGTATTATAATTAATTATTATTTTTATTATTAATTAATAATTGTTATCACAATAACTATTAGTAATTAATATTATTATCTCAATAATAGCTTTTTCTTTTATCAGCTTACTGTGCTTTTTTTTTGGGGGGTTAAATTCGGTTTTTAATCAAAATTTGAATGGAATTTTTTTATGTTATATTATTGTAGGGGTTTCGTTCAAATATTTTGCTAGCCAATGTCTCTTATTTAGTCGTGTGTACCTTTGAAATCAATGTTCCACTAGGAGTACTTGTGAAATATCTTTGATGATTGTTCAAATATTTACATGTCTAGAGTTCTTGTGATGATTGTTCATTATTGATGGCTATTACACAATTAATATTCCAAATGATCTTCTGTATGAAAAATTCAGGTATATCTTTATTTTGAATTAGAATGTACTTTGAACTTGGTTTACTGCACAAAATTTGTATTATGGTTCCTTTTTTTTTTGATCTCATATAGTCTGTGAATGACAGATTCCATAAAGAAAATTTATCATTTATATTCATCGATGTAATTGGCAAGTTAAGCTTAACAAGTCATACTTACATGTAATTATTGAAAATTTGATAATTCTCAATGACATAACATATTACTTTTTCATAAAATAAAATACTTAAGAAGTGCCTTGTAATTATTTTTGGGACATTAAATAAACGGGTAATTAGTTTTATGCAAGAACACGAGTTTGATTAGCAAGGTCTGCAATCGTTTTAAATCTGCATGCTGGTCGTGATTTACGTGGGCCCAGCTTTAATTTTCTATAAATACCAGCTATCGCATTGCGGATGTTTCTACCAAAAAAGGAAATTTCTAAGTACTACCGCCACTGTTTGCATGCATAATTTGATGATGATGGGGATGAAAGCAAGCCATGTTTGGTTCTGTATGCTGTTGATCCTTATGTGTTCCGTTTCCTCTTCCTCTGTGAGTTTAATTCCATCACCATTTAACTATGACATGCTTGTGTGATCTTATACTGATGTCGTAAAGATACTTTTTTTAGTGTCTTTTTTGAGTTAAAAAGTTATATTATAATATATCAATTTTTTAAAAAATAGTATAATTGAATAGCGTAAGGGTATTACAACCTACAAATGGTGTAAAATCGAAAATTGCACGTATTATACACCTTATCAGATATGATTGATTCGCTTAGAATGTACTTTTGTATGTAAGTGTATAAATAGACACACATACTAATACATGATTTAAACCAATTATTTAAACCACTAGAAATTGCTTCCTACAAACATTCTCTCTGTAGATTGTTGCTATATTATTATTGTCTACTTTTATTTTTCCTATGAGAGCAAATTGCATATCTACTTCCAATCTGCTGAAATATATACTAAAGCTTATTAAACAAAAAAAAGATCATGAAAGGCACAAATGAAGATTGATTACCCTCTTTTAATAGTATATCTAACAACTATATGAATGAAAAGATTAAATTGATGGAAGAAGGTAGACGAATGTTTTTATACTCTAACAAAGACACAAAGTGATTTTGGAATGGATATGCTTGGAATTGAAGCTGATGAAAATTTGGCGTTGCCTAAGCCTAGTAAAATATGCATCCTTCATGCATCCTGTGTAATAATTAAGTAATAGTAACATTAAGATGCCAATTGCTTGATGTACTAGTAAATAATGGCATAATAAATGTTGTCAAGGGTGTGTATCTTCATCTTTTCTACAGATGTATGCACACCTACAATATGTAATGTTTTTCTTTATCTTCTCTTAATAATAATGTTGTGTGTGAACGTACCAATTGTGTAGTTTGTGATTATTGGTCCAAATTCTATTTGGAACTCATTTCCAACGGATGGCTCCATTTGGCTTTGGATTCAGGTCGATCGAGAATAATAGTCAATAAAAGGAGATACCATCACAAACCCTTGCAAGTTTCTTACTTTCATTTTTATTCCCTAATCTTGAACCCAAACAATTGACGTCGTAGTTAGAGGTATAATTAAGAATTAAAATAATTGACCGTGAGAGGGGTATGCAAGAATATCTATCACTGAGGCCCTGTTCTTTTCGTTGGTAAATACAAATTTACCAACATTAACCAACTTCGCCACACATCAACCCGCTTCACGAATTTCAATTAAAAAAATACTAATTTCAACCAACTTCAACCCAATCCGACCAACTTCAATCCACTTCAACCTACTTCAACCAACTTCTCACTATTTTATCCAACTTCTACTTATCATACTAAAAAAAGAAGTTCAACCCACTTCTGCCCACTTCAACCTATTTCAATCTATTTTAAACCCACTTCAACCTATTTCTACCAATCTCAACCAACTTCAATTCACACATTTATCAACCCATATTTTCCAACGAAAAGAATAGACCCTAATACTGCAAATGAGCAGAAGTCGTCCACTTTTTCGGCCTAACGAGCTCGCCATTTGGACCATAAAGCTAGGCTACAAGGCCTAGATCCATAAATTAGGAGCCTGTCTTTTTGAATTAGGAAGCCAGGTTTCCTAACCCAAACTTCATTAGCCCAATATCTATCCCTCCTCCAAAAATTGGTCTATTTTTTATTTTGAATTATTATAAAGAAGTAGGGTGGCCAATGAATTTTAGCCAAAAAAAATAAAGCAAAAATTATTTAATCATTACTCTTGTTGGTGTCTAACCAAAAGGATATAGATTTGATAAGGGAAGTCTTTCTAAAGGTTCCCTAATAAAACCAGGTGTGGGAATTTGATTCTCATGGGTCTAAAATTTATTTTTAAAAAAAACTACATTTGGAGTTGAAGATGTGTCATCAGGATGGAGTGCATCTTGATGTCGTCTATTATTATTGACATCATCTATTAATGAAATAGGGAAAACTACAAGTTACAATATCAAAATCAAAGACGTAGGTAGGCTCATCGGTTTGTGCTTGTGCCTATGCACTGACCTATGTGATTAGGTCCAAGACCCAGGATAATGTTAGCCGACTTGAGTCTGTTTCAGAATCGATGTGGGGTTTTAATTCCAAAATTTTGTAACAAGTACATAGTTGTTTGGGAGTACTTGGGATGTCATTCATAAGAAGATGGTCTTTTGAGTACCGAGAAAATTAGACTGATTAAGCTAAGTAAATAAGTTCAATTGAGAAATAAAGCTAAATTAGTCTAAAACAGCAAATTACACAAGAGTTAATTCAAAGGGGAGAAGCTCTTGGGTTGAAGTCTCGATTAATATTATGTCAAGTCATTGGATTTTTCACAAACTCTTCCTACTATATTCAAGACCTCGGGGCATAGTTTGCAACATTGGGGCCCTCTATAGCCCCCTTTAAGGGTCAATGGCTACTTTTAATATGCAATCACTTATTTTCATGAAAATGAAACAAGCAAATCATAAGAAATAACTTTGAAGAAACTAGACAAGTTCCCAACTATTTTCATGCTTTTTGAAAAATTATTAGACAAAATTGATGCTGATAAAAGTTCATCTAGGCATAATACAATGTAACCCGAACCCAATTTAATTTGGGGGTTTTAGCTATAGATCATCACGAAGACCCACTTAACTAGCATTCATAAGAGTACGAACACTGCAAATTAGCAAACAACTAAAAAGGATAGTGAGAAGGGGAAGGAGAATTACGATCAATGAAGGAAAGTTGCACAATCTTCAACAGCAAAAACTCAATCTTCAAAATATACCACTAAGAACTACTTTCTCTTTTCCAAGCCTAACCTAAAAATTAGGAGAAAATAAGATAGATTTAAAGATAAATCCAAAAGCAAGCTAAAAAGGGGTACATATAGGTCCTTGCATCACAACAATGGCCCAATCGTGTTAGCTTGCAAGAAAAAATGAATAAGACATCACAGGAATTTTGCACGCTTATACCATATGACATGGCTACCCATGTCAGCGGCACCGGGAGGTTGAAGGCTTCGCAAGCATTGGCGCGTGCAAAGGAGAATGCTGTGAACTTTCCACAAGTTCTCGTGAATCTTCCGTAACTCCTCATACGTGCACTGCATGCCACAACTCCATCTTTGACACCGTTTTGGGGCCCATTTCTATCAACTCTTGGATTAAGATTATTTCCTATGAAATAAATATTAAAAAAAACACACACGTACACACGCACATAACAGTATGATGTACACCTTAGTGCATGCGACGTGCAAAAGTGTACCAACCCCTAACAGTTAGGTTGCTAGAACTGAACGTTCCACTCTACTTACTTAGATGACTTCCATGCTTAATATATTCATTTGGTTAAAGATTTTGGAACTTAAAAATGCACACTCCAAATCCCCTTGATCTTGTACACTTATTTGGCTTTTCCCTTATTCAAGTAGTATTATTTAGTTGTGTAAAATGCTTATTTCATTGTCCTAATGGAGGTATAGTCAAGTATGATATCAAACATTCAAACCATCTAAATATATGAAATAAAAATAGTGGCTTAATGGACTAACGCCTGAACTTATTCACTTTCACTCTTGCATTTGTGTAGATATCGAATCTTGACTAACATTTTATTAGGACGCATTTTAAATACGATTTTACAAATTTTTTAAAGAAAGTTAAAAATTAATGTGGGCCACAGCTCAAAAATATAAAAAATTAACCAAACGCCAAACTTCCAATAGTAGGCCCAAAGATTATTACCCAAGCAAATCCAAATCCCAACCCACACAAAAAATGGAAAGAAAACAGACAACATAAAAAAAATAAAAAGAAGAGGAAAGACGAAATGGATCACATGCTCCAGTTGCCCTCAAAATGAAATAAAAAAGAATGTTTTATCCGGCCCTCCCCTTAATATCTCTTGGTCTCCTTTTTTTTTTCTTTTTTTTAATAAAAAAATTAGTATTAAAAACACATATGATATATGAAAGATCTCATACATTTTTAATTGTAGTAATTATTCGTAAATGGAATTAGATTAAAACTAGTTAACCAATTTAAATCAAGTATTAGAATTTGAATCAACGAGTAAACTAACTTAAATTCTAATTAACACTGGTTGATGTATGGAGCTTGTTGATCTAAGTAGTACTCCTTGGTTTGCAATTCATTCTCATCATCACCCTCTTTTGGTCTGGGTTCTTTATGGATCCTTCAAGGTAGACTAATTTGTTTTTGGCTTTAAAAGCAGTTCTTATCACTCTTTCCCATAAACCGCAGTTTTTGGGGTAAAAACTACTGTTGTGATTAAAACTCTTGGCCCTTCTGAAGGGTGTAGGTAGTATGGTGAATGATTCTCAATCATGAACTTCATACCCGTCATAATTATCGGGTTCTGATACCATGAACAAAAACAATGATTTTGTTTGTTTGAGAGATCAATTTAATCTTTCATTGCTTCTCTCCTTTTGGGGTACACACGGGCAAACCCTATAAATAGTACAAGATGCATGACACACCCTAGCTGTCTGACTAAGCAACATAGGCCAACTAAAAAAAGAAGATAATCAACAAAAGACTCCTTGCCTCAAGCTAATTACAGTATTATCAGACTTCCTAATGCAAAACGATTATCATGGATACCTTTCCAAAAAATAACTTTGCTAACTTCCTTATTTACTTTTCATTCTTGGTTTAATTGAATCTTTTGCCTTTCATGTGTCAATTATATACCTTTTTATTTTAATTTTTGTAAGGCTTGGTCAAGAGGATAATAGGTTCACACTATTTGTTTTCCATTCATGACTACCGCATAAATAAAAGAGATAAGGGGACATTTGGGTCCAATAGTTGAAAGGAATGTAATGATGAATAAAATCAAGAGGCATGAGAATATATTTTTCCTAATTATTATTATTATTATTATTATTATTATTATTATTATTCCTAATATGACTTATTTAGTTCAATTCATGCATTAGAAACTTTTATTAAAATGTATGTGCCTGTGTAAACTAATACGGAGCGAGAGGTTTACTCAAACCCATGCAAGAAGGTTTGAGGAATGTGATAAAGGAAATGAACGAAACATCAAGTATGAAAATTAATGATTCCTTTCCAATACCAAAATCAAAGAATCAAAGAACAAAATGACCCCTAAGGAGCTTGAGTCGACATGTCAAACAATTTATCGCAATGTTATTCATGCTTGAAGTTAATTAACTAAAACAAGATAGCAATTTTGGGCCCTGTTTGGTAAACTAGCTATTTGATCATTAGCAAATAACCATTCAAATGTCGAATAGCAGTTCGGATAGCAAGTACTTGTTGTATTTTAGCTGTTAACTGATAACTGTTTTACTAACTGTTTATAAAAAATGTGATCGGTAAAAATTAGTTGTTGGAATAGCGGATGAATATAATAACTAAAAAGGACATGACTATCATTTTTGTTGTTGTTGCTATTATTATTATTATAATTATTATTTTTGTTGTTATTGTTGTAATTTTTATTAGACAGTAAAAGTCACCTATAGTTCTTTCACTTAAGTTAGCGATCTCTGAGACATGGAATTTAATGAAGGGAAAATTACTAGCACTTGTTTTAATTTTTATATTACTTGTTCCGATTATTGGCTCTTTTGGGGACAGCCTGCGGGGCATGCCATTGAGTTGACAATTTCATGTCCTAGCCAATTTCCTTTATTGCCCCAATGTTGATGCTCCCTCTTTGTAGTAATTGACTGTTTCTTTCACCTACCTTCCAGCTCTTTTTTCTACACTTAGAAATTTAGCGTCGAAAAGATAAAAAACAGTTTCCATTACCATAACATTCAATATATATTTGTAATTAAAATTAATCCTTTATCTTTGAACAACTTTCTATTTTTCTTAAACCTCATTTTCATATCATGCAAAATGTTATTTCATTCTCTTTCTAAAATCTAAAATTAATTTGGAAAATATAACAAATACATTATTTGAGAAGATATAGGTAAAGTCAAAATAATAACTTAGAGTCAATTACGTAACAAAAAAAATTACATACTTAATCCATTATTGTATGACAAAATTAAATTTAGACCATTGAATATAAGGTCTGTAGTAACTTTATTCATTTTTTTCCAAAAATTTTTAATGAAGAAATTATCTTTTCTCACATTTTATAGAAAATTTAACGGTTTAAGTACTTTATTTTAACTAAGATATATGAATTCTTAGTTCTAATATTTTGTTCTTCATATAAATATATTAATTTTAAAGACTTGTTGTACAATTCTCAACCAATTTTTTTCCCCAAAAAAGAAGTCAAGGAATGTTTTCCTTCTAGTTTATTATTCAAAAATATTATTTTTTTTACTTATAGTTTTTGTATTTCAAGTTAAAAATTTATTTTTTATTTTCTAACTTTATTATGTTTATCAATTTTAAATTTCCTTTTACTTAAGTTAATCAAAACATCATTGTTTTTGCTTAGTTTCTATAATGAAATTTAGCATTGTAATTATATTTTATTAAACAATTATTTTTTTCATATTAGTGATAAACTTTTTCTATTGTATTCCTAGTTTCTTCAACTTTTTTTTTATATAATTTGAGTAAGTGAAAAATGTGAATGTTGTTTGTCTTATGAGTTAATAATTTTGTGTAATTTGTGGTGGATGATAGTGTTTTGTATTTTTCAAATTTGTGGGCATGGTGAATATATTGTGCTTGGTGTTGTAATATTAGCTTAGTTGTTAAAGTGTAATAACCCTGCAAACATAATTGATTTTCAATGCATGATTGACAAATCGTTAACCCCGGTCAATATAAGTGGTTAACCCAGGTTAGTACAAGTAGGTAACTCACGTTAGCTACCTTAATTATGGTGATGATATAAGATGTTAGCATTATGTATTAGACCAATTGTAGCTTTCAGAACATAATATTCAACATCCAACTTTTAAAAATGCCTACTTAATCTTCACTTGTAAATAACAAATAAGGTTTAGGTAAAATACAATAACGAAAAAATCGGCCTTTTAACCTAAAAGAAATTTCAAATGAATACTTGCACAATGTTCATTCACACTAAATATGATGTGTAAAATATCTACATATTTTATTTTTTAAAACGAGGATAAAATTTTTTTTTTATATGGAAACATTTAGGGCTTATGGTTTATTGCTTGAAACATAGCATTTCAACTTTAGGGTTTGAGGTTGGTTATTTACGGCAAGTATTAGAGGTCTTAAGGTACATTATAATCTGTCAAATTACTACGACTGAAGATAATTAATAATAAAATAACAACAAAACCCTAAACCATAAATGCTAAAACATAAACCATACAGTCTGAACCCTACGTCTAGGAACTTTAAGTAGTCGACCCAAATTGTAAAGTTGAGTATTAAACCTTGAGCACTAAAACCTTAGTTTTAAACCCTAGTCAGAAACTCTAAACCCTAAACCCTAAACCCTAACGTTGATAAGTTAAATCATACGGACACAAACCATTAGACCAAAACCCTAAAATATATATGTGTTTATCAGTTTATATTAATTGAATTGTATATAGGCGTGTTAGCCCCAGAAAAATACCTAAACACTAAACTATGATTAATCAATGATAGGGTTAAAACTTAACAGGAATGACCCTAAATTATGTGTGTGCGCGATTAGGCTAATAATAATCATGATGATGATGATAATCTTCTCATCATTATCACTGTTGTTATTAATATTAGTAACAACAAAATGTAAATTAAAGACAATATTATAATACTAATAATAACATTAGTATTAATGATATAAATAATCAAATAATAATTGTAATTATAACAATAATAATAATACATAAATTATTATTAAAATTTATAATATGAATAATATTATTAAAAAATAAAATTAAAAATAATAATGTTAATATCGTTAGTAACATTATAAAAAATAATGTTCATAATAATAATGATAATTACAATTATATAATAATGATGATGTTGATGATGTTGACAACAACTCATAATTATTTGAAAGGTAGGCTTGTCTTTTTCATGCATCAATTTCCACCTCTCTGCCATGTAAGTGTACATTCACTGATGGCTCCTCAGGCACATGGGCTCGGTTGGGTAATGAAGAGGTCCTTTAGTGAAGGGAGCCCAAAAAGACGAAAACAAGTTGACGATGGCTTGTCCTGACATGATTCCCTATGTGATTTTCCAATGACACATGCAATTCACATTTGTGGTTTACTCCATCTTACTTTTCCCTTCAGTTCGCGGCTCTTTCTCTGTCATACTTTCCCCCTCATTTCCTGCATTAATGTGAATTGATGGGAGAGTCAAAGCGTTAAAAAAATCTAACTGTTGAAAAATGCCATGTTGAACAACATTTGTTAGGGTGAGATGTTGCTCCACCAAACATCAAGTTTTGAGAAAATAGAATTTTAACTCAATTAAATCTCTAAATGCTCCTCTAAATGTTATTATCGATCGAATGTTGATATTGTGTGAATAAAAACGTCTTCACATATCAAATTAGAAGTGATGAAAATAGGTAAATACCATCAATTTTTCTACATACGTTCATTACATCAAAAGAAGAAATTATTCTTCTTACAATCTCTTTGTTTCCCAGTGTCAATTTATTTTATCAGTACTATAACTAATTTTATTTTATTTTTTTACACAAAGGTTGCTGGCATAAGGGTATTCTAAACCTAAGTTTCAAAAATTAAAACTCATACTTGTCACATCAGTGAAAGTTTTACTAATTTGAAACTCATATTTTATCACTTTTTCAATCAATGGAACTTCAACTTAAATTATTCAATAAAATATTTTTTAAAAACCCACTTCATAACACACAATCCTTTTTTATAACTAACTAAATAATTTTTTTAACCAAAAAAAAGAAAAAACAAATAAAAAATCAAAAAAAGACAAAAAAAGCAGGAATGAGGGGAGGAACGAACTGTAGAGTCTTCCCGCGTGCCTCCCATCATTTCCCTACGCTGGCAAGAGCAAGTAACACTTTTTGTGGAACCAGAGCCCCAACCACTGAAACACATGCCAATGAGTGAGAGTGCTCTAAAAATTATGACTAGCAAAATGAATAAATGCTAGTTACTTTTTCTACCACCATCATCACAAATAAAAAGAAAAATAGTTTCCTTTATCACAATATTTTTACTTTTCCAATGTCAATTCCCTAAATATTTGGGTGATAATCTTGATTGAGATAAACATAGAAGGAAAAAAACTCACCTTCGGGAATGACCAATTCCTCCCATCATTATACCAGCTGTCAAAGCAAAGAAACGCACATTTCACCTTGATGAACTTTTTCGAAAGAGTGTCCTTCCTTTGGCAAAGCTTCCATGGCCACGTGGTCTTCAGAGCTGCATTCATCTCACGCAGAGGCCTAATGTCTAGAGCTCCCACTTGCTTGGAAGGGCAAACATCTTCCCAATTTACAAAAAGGCAATCATTAATGATTTTACTGTTAGACGACCAAAAATAAATAAATAAACAAATCTCCCTTGACTTTGTCCATATGACTAGCAAACCTAGCTAGATTGGCAGGCAAAGACATGAATTAAACTGGAAGACACCCATCGTGTGCTCTCCAACGTCAATTTGCCTCCTCTTGACAAAATCTTGGACTTCCACTTTGTCAATCTCTTGTGGAATCTCTCCACAACAGTCTCCCAAAAAGCTTTCCTTTTGTAAGAAGTGCCAAGAGGGATATGAAGGCTGATAATTAATGAGGTAAGGTTAGCATGCCTGTTAATCTGTGGTAGAAAGATCGATTGATGAAAGAAAATACAATTCAGAATCGCATTAAGAGACTTGGGATTCAATAAATTGGAGGTGTGTAATGGAAATGACTGAGCAGGAGTGGGAAGAAGTGGATGGGAGTGGATATGAGTACTTTGTTATATGTGGGAGTGGGATGGAGTAGAATAGAGTGGAAGTATTGATATTAGTTATGTTAATGATTTGTGTACCATAATAATAATTATTAATATTGGTATTAATAATAAAAAATTATTAATTATTAGTTACTAATATTAATAATAATAAATAAGAATTATTAAAAATAATAAATAAGAATTAATATTAATAATAATTAATATTAATACTTACAAAAAAATAATTAATTAATTAATAATAATTATTATTAACACCAATTACTATTAATATTATTATTAATTAATGTTAATTATTAATAATTGATTTGAGCTAAACCCTCATGGACCCAACAAGCATCAGCAACAGGCCGCAGGCCTGGTGAGATGAGGCTTTAACCTATCGTGGGCCTCCCTCGGAGGGTTACTTCTATTTGGGCCCATAGAGAAAAGGAAAAGCCTAAATTTATGAATTTACCTTTGACTATAGTCACTATAAATACCTGCATGTCAGATCCAAAAAAGGTACGTGGGCAATGTGTATGCTCTACATCCATAATTCCTCTGAGCATTTGCAGTGTACTTTCTCGAGAAAGATTTACCTTTTCCTCATAAAGATCTTGCCCTGTTCTGGCAGAGGCCTGGTTAGGTCTTCTCTCTTGGATTTTTACTGACTTAAGCATTGAAGGGGCGTTCCTCAGATCTAGCATCCGGGGTAGGCCTTTTTTTCATGATGGGAGACAGTGAGAGCAAGAATCAAGTCTGGGTCGTCCGCCATTACGTAAGTCTGCTTTTCCAAGCACTACCTCTAAGAAAAACTTCGCACTAAAAAATTATTAATAAATAATAATTATAATAATTATTATTATCAATAATAATAATAATAATCATAATAATTGTTAATATTAATAATAATATTTATATTTAATATTAATGGTAATATTAATATTGATAATCATTATTAATTAATTAATAATAATTATTATAAGTTAATAATAAAAATAATAATTGCTCACAATAATTATTATTAACATTAATAATAATCATAATAATTTTTAATATTAATAATAATTATTATTAATATTAATATCAATAATTATTATAATTGAAAATTATTAATAAATATAATAATAATTATTAATATCAATAACAATTATTATTAATGTTAATAATAATAATTATTAATATTAATATTAATATTAATGAAACTCACTAATTGCTGATATTAATAATAATTAATAATAACAAAAATAATAATTAAGAATGTTCATAATAATAATTAATATTAACATTATTAAAAATAATAATTAATATTAATGATTACTGATATTTATAACTATTATCTAATAATTAATTATTAATTAATAATAATTATTAAAAATAATTACTATTAATATTATTGTTAATTAATAACAATTAATAATTAAAAATAATAATTAAGAATATTAAGAATCATTATTGTTAATAATAATAATTAATATTAATAATTACTAATATTAATAACTATTATCTAATAATTAATTATTATATTAATAATAACAATAATTATTAAAAATAATTACTATTAATATTATTATTAATTAATAATAATTAATAATTGAAAATAATTATTATAGTAGTAGTAATTAATAATTAATAATAAAAATAATTACTTATAATAGTAATAATAATTATTAGTATTAATAATAATAATTAATAATAATGATTACAACAATAATACTTATTAATAATTAACAATAAACATCATACTAAAAATGAGTAGGGGTGGGTAGGAGTGGGAAAGAGTGGAAAGGAGTGGAATTTATTTTAAGAATTGGGAAGATGTGGAGGGGAGTGGGAAAGAGTAGAATGGGAATATTTATCCACAAAAAGAATAGGGCCTGAGTGTGTCCACAGATAAGTTCCTTAACTTTGAGTTGAACATCAAGAAATGTGTTCGAATTGTGTTATAACTTTGGTCTTCCTTATCTGTATGGTATATCATCCGCAAAAATTGTGGCCAGAAGAACCATAGGACTATCTTTTCTCAAAATAGAGTAGTCAGCCTTTGACCCTTCATTTGCATGTAGAACTTGATCAATCTGGGAATATTGTTTTGTTGCTTGTTTTAAGCTATGAAGAGATCTTTTGAGGCATGCAAAACACCATGGGGAGAGCTTGTTCTAACCCAGGTGATAAATTCATGTAAACTTTCTCAAGTAATGTCCATATAAAGAGTCATTGTTTAGACCTAATTGCGCATGAACGAGCAGCTTTTGACTGCACTTTCTGATATCTATTTTTTGATCAATACATTCAGTTTGTTTGTGGCCTTTAATCACTTACCCAGCTTAAGTCTTTCACATTACCATCTGTCTTACGCCCATGTATAGCCTAGTGGCTCTTTGCCAGGAGCTTAAGGCCGCTGTATCTCTGGTGTCGTTGGCATTTAGTGCTTAGAATTCCTTGGTCACTTTCAATAGATAATAATTCATACACTTCAGCTGAGGTAGACGGTGTAAGTTGGTAACTTCAGCAAGACCAATTAGACGATAAAGTCCAGTTGCTTCTTAATTTTGCAACCTCATTATTGTGTTCTACTTTTTATCAAACTCAACTCCGACGGATCGCTCATCAACAAATCCACAACAGGTGGTTTTATCCTCCACAACTGGACAGGGAAGCTCATCAAAGAAGGTGCGGTACACTATGGTGAGACATCCATCCTAGTCGCAGAAGCTCGTGCCCTCAAAAATGGCATTATCGCAGCTATCCAAGCTGGCTACCAGAATATGATTATAGAAGGTGATAATAACATTGTTATTCAAGCGCTACAAGGTGCACTCCATATGCCGTGGCAAATAGCAATGATATTGGAAGATGTTAGACTACGGTTGACAATGAAGAGCTGCACTCTAATCAACCATATCTTTCAGGAGGTAAATCAATCCGCAGATTGGCTACCCAAAACGGGTCACTCAGTGACACCCACAGGAGTACCTTCTCCTTTTGATGGAGCATCCTCCCCTCAATTTAGATCAATTCGAGCGGATGATATTATTGGGCGCACTCTTGTGAGAAAAGGTGCCTAATAACACCCTTTCTGTATTCACCATTGTTAAAAAAAAATAATAATGATATGATTTCGACATTTTTTAAACTCATTCAGCAGTCAGAATTTGTAGAATGCAGGGGAAATTTGGACCAGGGGGACAATCAACACCCATTGCTCCTCCCCCCCCCCCTCCAACACATATATAGATATATATATGTATGTTCAGCTTGGGGTCAGGCCGTAAGAGCAATATCCATGGAAAATGAGCGGGCTAGATTCCTCTCTTATTGCAAAGTGGCAGCCAAGGGAAAGGAAAAACCATGTGGTACTCTTTTCACATAATGTAATCGCTAAATTTCCCATGTTCTTAAGATAGGGTTTAAGATAGAACATACTTAAGCCCCTTTAAACGTCTGCTTTCAATTGTTTTACTGTTTAAAATGCTACGCAAAGGATTTGTCGATAAGAAAAACATGAAGGACCTGAATAAGGTATTAATTTGGACATGAAGCAGAACTTGGACATTTGCTTGCAAGGTAGGATTGTATATATTTGGATATATCTGTCCCCACGTAGATGGGATCTATATTAAGTGATGTTGTAGCTACAAAGAATCATAAAAATCTCTTTATTTGTTCAAACCTGTTTCATGACAATTGTGATTAAAGGATTTGTTGATAAGGAAAACATGAAGGGCCTGAATAAGGTATTAATTTGGACATGAAGCAGAATTTGGACATTTGCTTGCGAGGCAGGGCTGTATACATCATATATCTGTCCCTACGTAGGTGGGATCTGCGTTAGATGATGTTATAGCTACGAAGAATCATAGAGATCTATTCATTCAAGCCGGTTTCATGACAATTGGGATTCCATATCGTGGTTCAGTAGCCCCATCCTCAGGTACCATAGTTTGGATTCTGTACTCCTGCACAAGCTAATTGGGAGGCTTTGACTGCCAGTATGGGTTATCCCATAACTTGAGGACAATTGAACTTATGGTTCCATGTGAGAAATTATGCTGTCGAATCTGACTAATTTTCTATGTTCTATTAGACCTTGCATTGTAAGTTGCATAACGATCCTTGGAGGAAAGGAGCTGCTCACATTCGGGGAGGGAGTCAGGCCTGCTGCAAGAATGCTTAAACAAAAGCAAGCTGATCATTGCACATTGTTGGTACTACCTTACTGAAGGAGGACCTGCTGATTGTGTTGGATTGACAACAAAGGAAGACTCAAACGAGAAATTGTTTTGTAACCTTGAGGTCTCTCCCACACCTTAAGTACAGAAATATATAGCATAGAACAAGGAACACCTCCCCCTCTCAAACCGAACAACAGATTCATTATAGCTGTAAAGAAAGAAAAGGAAAGAAGGGGAAGCCATGAACCCTCTAATTGTTTTGAGGTCGTAAATGAGGGAATGACAATTGTACAGGTAGTTTTGTATTAGTGCCTACCTATGTAGATATAAGATTGGAACTTGAAAGTGGCAATTTTATTTTTTTAATGAGGTCCTAATAAATGCTTGAGAGATTGGTGTCAAAACCTCAGCCACTCATATATATATATATATATGTTGGCCGGGCCTATTGTTTTAGGCCCGACGGCCACTAGGGCCATTTAGGGCGGCTTCCCTAATTGTTTTTCCAACCTATATAAGGATGTTTCAGGGGATCAATTAGGGTTAGACGTAATAACACAGAAACCACATACTCTCCCCTCCCCTCACATGGCTACCCAACCATCCACCAGGGTTTCGGGTTTAGGGTTTAGGACGTGAACCCTAAAGGCAACTCTAATAACCGCCTCACATTCAGATTGACGTGGACTATTCTCGACAGTTATTTCTGCATCCAAGTTAGTCATATTTTATCCAACAGTGGTATCAGAGCTAGAACTGTTCGGATTAGTCCCGATTAATAGGTTAATAATCTGATTTGTTAAAGCATGCTCGTTCATATGATTAATTGCCTAATTTTCATACGCAAATTCATAGCTTGCTTCTGTGTCTGCGTCCAGAATCAAGAACAAATTGAGTTTTAATAAATCAGATTCCTGAATATTTATGCCTTTGTGAAATCTGTGTCCTCAGTAGTTCCCATATTACCAAAAGTATTGATTTTTGAACTTACAATCAATGGTTCAAACTGATTATGCAATCCTACTGAGTTAATAGCATGTTTTTGCAACAATAATGCCCTGAATCGACTAAAAGATTGAAAATTTTAGTCAAGGAAATTCATAGATGCTCTGTTTCTATGCCCTGAACTTTATTTTTATGATTGATGATATGTTCATCATGAATTGCTCCATTTATGCATGACTAATGAATCCTGAATATTAGACATTCAAATCAAGATTGGAGCTCAATAATAATATGTCGATTTCATGAATAATATTCGTCTCTGTGTGCAACTCTGCTGAGATTAGTTTCCATCACCCATGAATTATTGATATGTTCATGGTATATGCAAGTGCATAATTAAACTGAGATAGTTGTTAAAAGGCCAGACTCAAACCCAAAACCCTAACCCTAACCCCTCTCTGCCTAGTTCTCGACCTCGGCTCAGATTAAAATTTAAAAAAAAGGAGGGTAGAAAACGGAAATAAGTGAGCCAAACCATACCATCAGAAACCTCCCGGAGGGGTGGCGCATGTATGTCATGCCCCGCCGACAGAGGTCGCCTTGGCTTCCTCTTTCCTCCAAATCACCGCTGTAGCCTCCGATCTACGCAACGCCGACCAAAAGGAAGCAAAGAAACCATCGTTTAAAGGCGCGTGGCCCCACGCGCCACTGCCTTAGTGGCGTGTTGGGTGCGTGGGGCGTGCCGCTAGACTCGATTTTGGCCGATCTATACGATGATGTCGCGCGTTATGATCAGGAAAGGTAGAATCGAAGGTTATTAGGGGAGTTTGTTCATCGCTTGGTGGGAGGTTTCATCATCTGGTGGTGGGAAGACCTCCACAGTGGCCATGGCTACCCAGAAGGAGAAGGGTAATCGTGGCGGTGAAGCAAGCCAAGAAAAGAAAATTTTTGGGCTCCATTAATCTCGATGAAAGGCAGAGATCGACGAGAGAGAGAGAGTCCGAGAGCCATCATCGAGAATCAGATGGAGAAGAGAGAGACAGTAATGACCGGATGGTTTAGGGTTAGTGAGGAAGTAAGTGTTACTCACTTAAAGGACCCGTTTGGGCCTTGGTTTAAGGGGCCAGTTCTTACTGACAAAAGGGCCCGTTTATGGGCCGATTGTTTTTTGTTTCTTTTGGCCTAGTTTCGTTTCGTGCGAATCGGGGATGTTTTTCCTTTTGGGCCGGGTTACTTCCGATCCATTTAATCTGATCCTTGTTGTGGGCAAATCTGTAATTATTTTCATAATTATATGAGTTAGTCCTATATGCTGAAAATAATTATGAGTTTATTTAATATGTTTATATCATTATCATTATTTATTTCGTATTATTGTTTATGTAATAATAATATGAATATTAGAGGTATGATATCTAATTATGTGTTATATGTCGAATTTATTTTAGTAATATGTTATATGAATTAGTTTTATATAACATTGGCTCATGTTTCATGCTTCCATTTTCGTAATAATATTAGAGTTATATATAAATTCATGCTATAGGAGTTCTTTGTTTAGAACACTTTTTATGAATTAGTTTCATAAAGCTTATATGAACACGTTTTACACAAGCGAAAGTGAATATCTGTGTGATATTTACCAATTAATCATTAATCAAACTTTTATAACTTAAAGGAACTCCTAATTCACATCTATATGTGATGATAATGTGAAAGATATGATCGATATATAACTACGTGTTATATATCTAGAAAATAAATAAATTGTTCTAATAACGGAATATATGAATTAGTTTCATATAAGACGAACCTTGTGGAAATATGTTTTATATGGCTAAAATTTTTGGGCCTAATATATAATAATGTATTATCATCACTAAGTAGGCATATCATATGAATTCATTTCATATTGATTAAGGTTTGTAACATTATATGGATGTAACTACGTAATTACTTGCACGTAATTTCTTCTTTGGTATGTCATTAAATAAAGTCTTTTAAATGACATATTAGTAACTATATAAATTCATTTTATATAACTTCGTGCAAAATTGTTTTGCACGATTAAAGCTGGATATCTTTGTGATATTTCTAGATGTGTTAATTAGTTTAACAAATTGTGGACTCCATAAATCTGTTTTATGGAAAAATGTAGTAATTAAATTATAGAAACTTCTAATTCATACTTGTATGTGATGATTATGAGTTTAGCGAAATTTTCAATCATACGACATGAATGATGGAGTTTTTGATAATTTAATTACCTGAAAATATGCCTAATGTCCATTTTTAAATATATACTTTCAGATATGGCAATTAAAATATGGTTGGTGATTAGTTTACCAATGGAAAATAAAGATAGCATTAGACTATAATACATAGTGTCAGAGGATTTAGCTTCTTCTAAACAAACGTAAAGTGTTAGAACACTCGATGACTTTTAAAGTCTCCTAATATGGGCAAAGATGTGAATAACATAGGTATAATTGCTTGTGAACAGTATCAAGAGAAAGGCTAATAATATACCATAAATGGCTTGAGGAAGGATCAATCAGCATGCTGGCTATGTGGTATTACATGCATGATGATCTGGTAAGGGGATTTAAAGTTTATCTCATAGTTAAGGACTTGTGGGGTCAGCTTGACATCTGGTTTTGACCAGATTCATCCCCTTCTCAAACCTCGAAACCTAAGGATGGTGTTACCAAAAGAGTAAAATGTCAAGGTCAATAGAGAGTAGAATGTAGGACGTGTGAAGTGCTATAACTGTAAAAAGAAGAAACCCAATACTTGGGATCGTCTCGAGCTGATTAAAGTATCTCCTTTCACAGTTACACCTGAATAACATGTGTGCTTCCAATCAATAGTTACCAAACTTTCTTCGTTAGTGGACTATAGACATGGGAGCAACCCAACACATAGTTAAGGGTTGAGTTGATTTTGTGAACCTTCATCGCTACCCGATGAGTTCACAAACTGTTGCCTTAGGGGACGACAGTGAGAAACATGTCCTTGACATAGTAACGTGTCAGCTCAAACCCCGTGGAAGAAATAAGTTGTTCCTCTATGACACTCTCTACGCTCTTAGAGTGCAGCATGCCTTCATACCTTTTAGTTCTGATATTAGTTTTCTCTCTTGATTTCCGTCTACCTGGACATCTTCCATCTTTGTCGCTTTCTTTGAACTCTGTTTTTAGGCATACTCGACTTGATCATAAGGGTCAAAGTAGAGTGAATCAGCTAACTAGAAATGATCCTTTAGATCAACTCACTAGGGTTAAGTTGCCTAAGTGAGTAATGTCTAGCTAGCAAAATAAACCCTTTTGGTAAGGCCTCGAGAGTATCTAGTCTCATAGAATTAATCCACTCAGACATATGCGGACTCATGAATGTTAAAACATGACATGGGGCTATCTATTTCGTTACTCTCATAGATGATTATTCACGATATAAGTATGTGCACCTATTATCTCATCGCAACGAGGCACTTGATGTGTTCAAATGCTTTGTAACAAAAGTAGAGACTCAATTAGAACGTATGGTTAAGATCCTTCGAACTGATCGAGGTCGTGAATATCTCTCTGATAGGTTCAGAGAGTTCTATGAGGAAAAAGGTATATAAAGACAGCTAACGATTCCACGTACCCCACAACAAAACGGTGTTGCGGACCGCAGGAATCGTGCATTGCTTGATATGGTCAAGTCAATGATGGCACATACGAACCTCCCAATTAGTTTTGGGGGATACGTTGCTCACAGCAACATATATCTTTAACCATGTGCCAAGCAAGAGTATACCTGCCACAGTATATGAGTTATGGTTTGGTGAGAAGTCATCCTTGGACCATTTACGCCCATGGGGTTCGGTCGGCTATATGCATAACACAACCTATAAACATGGAAAACTTGATCGAAGAGCCACCAAAATAGTGTTCATTAGATATCTCGCACAGTCTAAAGGATACGTGATATACGGGGAACGCCCAAATGGTGGCATGACAGAAATAGATTCCTGTAATGTCGATTTTCTCGAGGATGAGTTCCCGACCATTGGTGAAGTCAAGAAGAATGTCGAACTGCTTGAGTTACAGTAAAACATCTAACCATCATTCGGTGAGGGGGAGAATTTGGATTCTAACCAAGTCACCGAAGATGGTATGCCTCCCCTACCCGAAGGGAATGGGGTAGACTTGTCTGCCCAGGAGAATGGGATTCGTCCTTGATCTCCTATATATGAGGAAAGTCAACATGCGAGTGAGGTCCGCCCTCAATCTCTAGTTCCCGAACATGTAGTTAGTCCGCATGTTTGGGATCCCACACCCCAGATGGATAGTGGGAGCAACTCTCCACATACTCAGGGTCTTACACCTCTTAGAGAAAGGGGGAGGGATGCCTCACCCAGGCAGTCAAACAATGAAGGCCCCAGGCTCCGAATGAGTGAGCGTGGAAGAATTCCTCGACGATATTTCCAAATCGAAGAGGAAATATTCCTATGCACTCCCTTGGAAGTTGAGAATCCTACCTCTTATCAAGAGGCAATTGACTCGCTAAACCATAAAGAGTGGATGAATGCCATGAGGGATGAGATGGACTCGATGGCAAGAAACAAGGCTTAGGAACTTGTTGATCTTTCACCCCAGCGTAAAGCTAATGAAAACAAGTGGGTTTTCAAGATAAAACGTCGGGCAGATGGTTCGATCGATAAGTTCAAAGCCTATTTAGTGACAAAAGGGTTTACACAAATTGAGGGTATAGACTATGAAGAGACATTCTCTCCTGTGGTGAGATTTGCCTCTATTCGCCTACTCCTAGCCATGGTTACCCATTTGGACTTAGATTTGTTTCAAATGGACGTAAAGACTGTCTTCCTTAATGGTAGCCTTGAGAAAGAGATGTATATAGACCAACCCATTGATTTTGTGTCAAAGGGGAAAGAGGACAAGCTATCTCGTCTTAAAAGGTTCATATACGATCTTAAGCAGTCTTTCAGATCTTGGTACTTAAGATTCCATGAAGCTATAACTTCGTTTGACTTATCCATAGTTTCAGAAGACCATTATGTGTATGTCAAAAGATCAACTGGGGGGATTATATTTCTTACCCTGTATCTTGATGACATACTACTGGCTGGGAACAACTTGAAAATAATCGAAGCCACTAAAAAGTGGTTGTCCTCCGTCTTTGAGATGAAGGATATGGGTGAAGCCAGGTATGTCCTGAGCATGGAAATAATAAGGAATTGTCCTAAGAAACTTTTAGGTATAAGCCAAGAGGCATATATCAAGAAAGTCTTACAACGGTTCCGTATGCATTATTCCAAACCCATAGACACTCCAGTTGAAGGGTTTAACCTTGAGTCTTGACCAATGCCTAAAAACAGACAAAGAAAAGGAGAAAATAAGTAATGTCCCTTACGCTAGTGCCATAAGAAACTTAATGTATGCTATATTATGTGCACGACCTGACACTTGCTTTGTGGTTAGCTTGGCAAGTCGTCACCAGAGTAACCCAAGACTTGCACATTGGCTGTGCAAGTCGTCAAGAGAGTCGAGCAATGCCTTTGTGGTACAGCTGACTCAGTCTTATACTATCAGGGGGAGATCTCAAGTTGAGAGGATCCTCAAAATGTCAATTGAGGTGGTGACTCAGAAGAGTCTAAGTCAATCTCAAGACATACCTTCACCCTGGGTGGGAGAGCCATGTCATGATGTAGTAAGAAGCAAAAACTGCACAAATGCTAGCTATGGAGGTAGATTGTGTGTTGCCATAGAAACAAAAGACATTGCCATAAAGTATATGAGCACCAAGAAGGTGTTTACGTCCCTTTTGACTAAACCCATTCCTAGTGACATGTTCAGAACTCATATGTTGAGTCTAGGAATTCGCAAGGTTCAGTTTCAGGACATATCTTGTCATGTGATGGACAAGATTCTTTTGCAATGAGCAAAATGCACATAAATCATTGTTGCACATTAGTCATATTAAAAATGTCACATGCTTCTGATTGGCCTAGTCACACAGGCAATCACCCTGACGCTTGAGTAGCGGGCAGGATGAGACTAAATCATATTGACACTGAGTGTGCAATATTGATTACTCATACTGAAAGTGTATGAATGTGATAAGATATAGTCGCCTTAGTAAGTCTAAGATGAGACCTGAGGGAGTCAAATATGAGTTATGATTTCATATTGAAGCCTTAAAAAGCCGAATCTTGAA
>JAKOGI010000296.1:638925-703925 GCA_029747015.1 Carnegiea gigantea | reverse complement strand
CAATCTTAACAATTATAATTTTAAGCCCAATTGCATAACATCATATTAGCCTGCAAGGTCTAATATTCATTTGAGATAGCAAATTAAACTATTGTAATCAACATGATTAAACAATAGTATTAAGATGCATAAATAGGTTAAGTTCAAGTATAAACTCAAATTATCCAATGAAAGAGACAAGAATAACCCCAAAAGAAATTATCAAAACCAATATTATTGTCAAGGATCTATCCTTATCTTAGAAGAGTATTCTAGCCAGCTACAGTTAGCAAAAACACCATTAAAGTTGGTATATCTCACTTCCTATGCCAAGCTTTTGTACTCAATTACACAAAATGGTGAAATAAAGTGTAAACTTTCAAATGTAACTCACAAATGAGATGAGAAGAGAAGAGTAAAATCGCTAATTTCAAGCTTATTTTCTTCTAAACCCCTCAACTCAAATGATTTTGTTTTACAAAAAACTCTCTAACAAAAATAAAAGATGGAAGATAGAAGAATGTTTGGATGGGTGACTGGATGAAGGTATGAGTATGTAGATGCTCCAACCCATGGCCCCTTTTTATGGTGGAAAATCAACCTCTCTTGATGCCCAAAAATTAATGAAAATTAATTAATTGGCTGTTATAGAGCATAAGAAAAGGCTAGTCTTTGGATAGAATAAATCCAATTAATTAGCCTTGACTAGGTTATTTGACTCATGTAGAGAATTGGCGCACTTTGAGAAAATGGAGCAGTTGGGTTGAGAATTGGGCTGCTGTGAGCTTCAGGGCCAGAAGGAGAGAAGGCAGAGTGAGTGAGCAGAAGAGAGCCAGCTGGCGAAGTGGGCCGTGCTGGATGTTGGTCGCGATCTGGGATGAGGGGTTGTGGACGACAGACCCATGCGCTGCTGGGGAGAAGAAGCAGGAGAAAGCTACTGGGCTGCTGGGCTGGCGCTTCGAGTTGGGCCTCTGCTGGGGCTTCGTCTAGGTAGGAGAGAGATAGAGGTAGATTGGGCCGCCACAAACTGCGGATCACACAAGGCCTACACAGCTGCATCTCTCTTTTCTCTGTTTTTTTCCCTAGGTTTCAGCTTGGACTTTAGGCTCTGGCTGCACTGCACATGTCGAGAACTGAGTAGAATTGATCAATTCCGCGTAAATTTTTCTATATTTATTTCTACTTGAAAAACACATAAAATATGCATTATTTACTCATAAAAATACATTTCAAAGACCTAAAATTAGATAAAATGAAGGATAAAATTACATATAAAATGCGAATTATCATATATATATATATATATATATATATATATATATATATATATATATATATATATATATTATTATATATATATATATATATATATATATATATATATATATATATATATATATATATATATATATATATATATATATATATATATAGACAAAGATATAAATACACATATACATATTAGCACACAAACACACACACAAATAAACACCCACATACACACTTACATGCGCATATGTATATATATGTATATACACATGTATGTAGATATATATGTGTGTGTGTATGTGTGTTTGTGCGTGTGCGAGTGTGCGTGTGTATGTCTATATTATATATATAATATATAATATATATATATATATATATATATATATATATATATATATATATGTATGTATGTATGTATGTGTGTGTGTATATATATATATCTGTGTGTGTAGGGGGTGTGTGTGTGCATACATACATACATATTACATACATACATATATGTATGTATGTATGTATGTATGTATGATGTATGTATATACACACCTACACACACACACAAATATATATGTGTGTATATATACAAATGTAGACAAATATATATATGCATGTGTGTGTGTGTATATATTTATATATGTGTTTCCTTAATTACAAGGTTTTTTGGGGCAAATGTATCACTTTATGGGCAAAAAAAAAGGATCAAAATGTTGCAAGGATCAAGGTCCTTTGTACCTGAGCATTGAATGAGAGAACTTTCCAAAGTAATCACGAAGGCAATAGCTCAAGGGATAAAGCAAGTTTGCATGACAAATAAACATTGGGAAATTTACCTCTAAGTGTTGTAATAAATTGAAGTTTCCTTTTGCATGATTTTCTTTAAACTTCAATTTGGTGTCATAAGTGATGGTCCCTCCAGTCATATCAGAATAGTGCTTGCCCAACAATACCCTTACTTTTTTTACTCTCTCTCCTCTCAAACAAAGCTTCCCAATTGCCAAACCCTCCTCTGCTACGTGTCTTCCTTATTCTCTGAAATTCCACACCTTTTATTCTTTCTCTCTCCTCCTTGGTCCTCTTCCCCCTCAATCTCTCTCTTCCCTCTCCTTAATGACCTGCTTAATCTTCCTCCACCCCTTCCACCAACTTCTATAAGAAAATGAGATAGAAACAAGCACTTGAAACTTCAATCTTGAAGTTTCAATAATGGTGGCCGGATAGAAATGACACTTACTTCATGAAAAATAGAACAAGTTTTAACAAAACAATCTAAGGGCGTTTAAGTTAGAGATAGCTTAGCATAGAAATTTTAGGGTTTAGATTTAATTTTAAAATTTCTTTTGCCCCATTTCCAACTTTTAGATCTGCTTTCGTAGCTTGCAAATTTCATTTAATTGTAATTTAGTTTGGTACTTTGGAGATGAAGGCTTGACACGGCTTAATTGAAGTTTAAAATTTGTGTTCAATTTTGGATGTTTTTCCTCTCTACTATTTTGTCACTCATTGTTCTTTGTCTTCTTTTATTACAGTTTCATTCCCCCTATTTTCTTCAAATTGTGTTCTGACAGGATAAAAGAAAGCTCGGTTGGGCCTTCAATGGAGCAATAAATTGGATGTGGGTGGAGCAAGCTTGCAATGATACCTACTACTTCTACTTTGCACTTACTCTTTGTCTTTGCTCTCTGTAGTTTTTTTTGGCAGTCAATTCTTCTATTCATGCCATGTGTTCATGTATATGGTTGTTTACAAATTGTAAATAATATAACTAAAATATATGATTTTGAAATAATAATATATTAAAATTGTGAAGAAACTAGTTCAATATTATATCTAAAATTTTGTAATAATTTGATTTTATGTATCAATCTGTCTAATCAAGCTAGGTAGTCACACTTGCACTTTTAGGTTTACAAATACATTTTCTTATGTGTTGAGAATGTATATCCAAACACTCAATGATTTGCCGTTGTATACTTGAAAATTTTCCTATCCTGGGTAATTATATTTACATTTATAAGTTAACAAATATATTTTCTCATATAGTAAGAATATATACAATATAAATGTACACACACACACACACAAAAATATTTATATGTATGTATGTATGTGTCTATATATATATATATATATATATATATATATATATATATATATATATATATATATATATATATATATATATATATATATATATATATATACACACACACCCACACATATATATATATATATATATATATATATATATATATATATATATATATAAAACCTAGAACTATCAAATGATTTGTTAATTATAATATACCTCAAAATCTAACTAAGTTAACCCAGGTAATTATTGTTTTGTTTTCAAGCTAACAAATACTTTTTCCCCATGTGAAGAGAATATATATCTACGTCGACATACATACACACACACACACACACACATATATATATATATATATACACGTGTGTGTGTAGACAAAACCCAAACCCCTTGAACAATTTGTTATTGTATACCTCAAAATATGTCTAAGTTAAACTAGGTAATTCGACTTACATTTTTAGGTCAACAAACAAATATCTCATGTGATGAGAACATATATATATATATATATATATATATTCTATATATATATATATATATAATATATAATATATACATATATAAGATACCTATGTACATTATATATATATATAATATATATATTAGATAAGATATATATATATATAAATATATAATATATATAGATATATATATATATATTATGCGATATATTAGTATAGTATACCTAGACCTAGCAACCCAATAAATGATTTTTATAATAGACCTCAGTACTAACTAAGTTTAACCTAGATAATTATTTTTATATTTCAGAGAAATACCTTTTTCATATATACGAGAATATATATAATTATATATAATATATATATTATATAATATATATATTATATTATATATATATATATATATATTATATATATTATATATATATATCATTATATGTATTATAATATATATATATATCTATATATATATATATATATATATATATATCACGTCAATACACCACACACACAACACACACAACACACACTATATATACATACACATATATATGTAGCATATATTATATATATATATACTATATATGATTATATATATATATAGAGATATATATATATATATATATATCTATATGATATATATTCATATACACATACACATATATATAGTATATATATATATATAGATATCTATATATATATCCATATAATATATATATATATATATACACATATATATATATATAGATATAGATATATGTATATAGATATAGATATAGATATATCTAGATATATATTTTTAGGTTAATGAATAAATTTCTCATGTGATGAGAACACACACACATGCACACATATATATAACTTGGTATCAAATTTTGTAAACTAAATAAATATTTGTATTATTGTAGGTTAGCATTCTAGCATTTAAGGTCTAGCGTTTAGCATTTATAGTTAGGGCATAAGGTGTAAGGTGTACCTTTTAAGGCTCATGGTGTGATTTATGGTTAGCATTTAACATTTTAGGTTCAGGCTAAGTTTTTTAAGTTTTATAGTTCAAGATGTTGGTCTTATGGCTTTGTATCTAAGTAATATGGCGTAGTGTTCTTGGTTTGGAGTTTATTGCTAATGATATCTATATGATATATAGCGAGAAAAGGCTTAGGGTTTATAACCTCAGGACTTAGGGTTCAACTTCAAGGTTCAAGTATCACAGTTTAACGTTTGGGGATTAGTTTTTATGTTGTAGGTTTGAAGTTTAGTGTTTAACATATGTTTATATGTTTACAATGACTTTAAAGTTATAATTTATAATTATATACAATGAATCTTGATAAACCCTAAGCCCTAAATTTTAAACACAAACCTAAAAGCCTAAACCACAAAACTTTACCCTCAACTCTAAACCTTAATAATTGAACCTTATGGTTTAACCATAAACCTTATTGCTTGGGGTTCAACATTAAGTTTGAACCTTTGGATAGAAACAACTACGTACATCTTGCTTCCTTATAGTTATTTTTTCATTACGATGTGTGTGATAATAAGTTGTCATGTCCTAGAAAATCTACTTAGGTAATCTAGATTATTCGAAATATATTTCAAGGCTTACATATATAATCAACTATATGTCTCATAAGCAACATTAGCCATTCAAATAAGTTCAGTGACTTCTTCAAATTTTTTAATTTGCACAACATATAAATAACATTTCATATTACAAAGAAAAGTTATTCATTTGTCAATTGTCAACGTAATCAACTATACATGTTTACATGTGTACCACCAATAAAGACAAGATTAACAAGTTTTACTTACAACATAGAGTTGAACCCTAAACAATGTTCATGACGTTTCACTTTATCTTGTACTTATCATAAGTGCCATATATATATATATATATATATATATATATATATGCGTGTGCGTGTGTGTGTGTATATATATATATATGTATGCACACACACACACACATATATATATATATATATGTGTGTATATATATACACACACACACACGCACGCACGCACACACACACACACATTTAAATATATGTATTTGCAGTAGCAACATCACAGTCAATACCAATGAGTACATTAATATTTACAATCCTGCAATCTCATCATAATAACGTAGCTATCCCGGGATGAGAACCTTATTTTTCAAATACATGGGGACTGTGACTTATGTCACAAAAACTTGTTAGGGGAAAAACACCCACAGAGTTTTGATATTTATAAACCCCAAGTGCAAGGTGTATCGTTGAGTACTTGGGGTATCGTCCGCAGGGAAGTTGGGTTTCACTTACCAAAGCTTACTCAAGTGTATCAATCTAGGCCAAGCAGAGAGTGAAAGGAAGAAAGACTAAACTACTAAAACAAATAAACAGAAGGGACTTGGGTTTACGATTTCGCCAAATAACGAACCAACTAATTGAGACGAGTCCTAACCTACCCAAACTATACTATGAACAAGAGATGGTCGGTTGCACCATCAAAGACCACCCAAGTAATCTCTCAAGGGTCATGAGCTATTCTAATTCGCCTAACCACCTATTTTCATGGGGTTAGCCCAATTAGACCACAAAATTAGTAACCCTCGGACCTAACTCGGATCGAGTACTATTTTTATGTCCTAAACTCGACTATTCCCTCTCCCACACTAGCAAATTGACCCCACCTCTCAACATAAGTCAATCGCCCAAAAATATGGATGAAAGCTCCATCAAGCATTTCATCGAACACTTGGTGTTCATGAGGGAAAACTCTAAGTTCTAAGCATAGATTTGGGTATGGTTAGGCCTAAAACAAGATTAATTAGCCATTAAGAGGCTAATCGCAATCCAAGCCCACAAAATCTATCAACTAGTCATCAACAAAACACAAAAAACCCAAACTTAAACCTAAACTAATGAAAAACATAACAAGCATGAGAATGGAGGAGAGCGAAAGCAACTAATCTAATATTGCAACCAAATAAAACAAGGATTAATAATAAAAACTAAACATATAAACTATATACAATCTAAACTAACATAATCAAAACAAGAACAAATAAGAACGCAATTGGAATAAAAAGAGAGAGAGGAGAAGACTTATGGATTGAAGCGAAGAAACTTCAAATTCAAGCGCTTGAATCCAAAATTAATCAAATACAATCCTAATCTAATCCCTTCAATGGGGTTTTTATTGGCTAGAACCTAGACTAAACTACCGTAAAAATTAGATGGAAGAACCCCCGAGCGGCCTCTTGCAAAACTAGCTGAAAAGGCCTTTTTATCGCGAAAGCAGGCCCCGACGCCTGGCCGTGCCAGGACGCACGGTCGGCCGTGCGTATGTGGCACGGCTGTGCCACATGGCGGCACGGTCCCACCGTGCCACTCCTCTGCAAAACTGGCCGAAAATCGGCTTTTATCGCGAAAATTGGGGGATGGCATGGTCGTGCCACTTGGCATACGGTGCCCATGCCACAATGGCACGGTCGTGCCACTTTGCATGGGGCCCCCATGCCAAATTTTTCGTTCGGCAGAAACTCTTTCCATTACTTCTCTCTTGGTTCCCAGGGCTTGTTGGACCTCTATTCCACCTCGAAATGCACCCCAATGCCTCATTCCTTATTAAAGTTAGCGAGTTTCTTGTCCCTTTAGCAAAACTCCTGGAAAACAAGCAGACCAACCAAATAAGTACATTATGAACCGAAAGAGGTAAATTTGACCATTTCTCCTTAAGATTTGACACGAAAACCATGAGAAAAGTGGGTCAAATAAGGGGTAAAATGAGATCAAATATCGGTGCAACAAATACTCCCACACCTACCTTTTGCTCGTCCTCGAGCAAAACGAAAATAAAAACTAAACTAAATAGCTAACTCACTTTCGTGGGAATCACGGTTGCATTTAGCGTATGCAACAAGCCCTTTAAACCCCTTGGTTCTCCCAAGTGGATGAGTAAGGTCTCTTGAGAATTTGCAGAAGATATACCCACAAAATCTCAAAAAGGAAAACAAAGAAAAAGGAAACAAAAATTGAAAAATAAAAATGACAAAACACAAAATATACATGGGGGTAAACTGTACATAATCGGATCAACCAAAACCCCCTAGTAACTCAGGTATCAGTCTGTACACAAGCATTATATGCATTTCAGGATACATCATCCCAAAGAATGACAACATCCAGACATCAACTTTTCACCCCACGATGCATAAAAATATTGAATCCATTCTGGTGCCTGGTGTGCAAGTGTATCATCACCTTAAGACTTTAGCTTACTAAAATCAAACTCAATCCCACTTAACTAACATAAGCTACCTTATTGACTTGATAGCATGGAAAACAAGTTTCCCCAAGTAGCAGTATTGCCTCAAAGGATAGCACCCAGTAGCGCATGCCTCAAAGGGGTACTCGTCATTCCAAACCCTTTTCTTCCCCACTTTTTTTTCTTTCCTCCTTTTTTTTTTCATTCCAAACTCTTGCCACGCCTCAAAGGGATACACCCAGCAGCGCATGAGTTTGTTTGTTTTTGCTTTTATTTTTGGAAAAGGGGTGCAAGCGCATACAAAGGGAACTGTACAGTAGACAAGTGGGAGAGCCGATCATGGAAGACTAAGAATGTAAGGTAATGATAATACAATAATCAGGACTGGATTGCAAAATTATAATGGACTGCTGGGTATAGAACTGGGGCCTAAAATGACAAACTTGGGACGAATATCTATCTTGCACATTATATTTATATACGAACTAATAGTCAAGGTACCGAAGATCAAGGCTGATCAAAATAGTGCAAAATTTCCCTAAAGCCCAAAAAGAAAAGAAAAAAAATTATACAAAAAAAGAGAAAAAATGAAAAATTTACACAAAAAATGAAAAATTTTCACAAAAGTAAGAATAAAAGCGGAGATAAGAATAAAAGGGAAGATGATCCCACCCCCAGACCTAAATCTCACAATGTCCTCATTGGGAGCTATGAGTCATCACCAACCAAAAAACACGTAAAAATAAAGAAAACAAAATCACACACAAAACAAAACAAACACATACAAAAATACTAAACCTGCACAATATATACACAAGCTACCACACTCCCCGAAAAACACATTCTCACCCAATCAACAACAAAATCACACATATATACAAAACTAACACCACCAAAAATAAATATATACCAAACCATCAACACCATCAGTCAGAACACACAAATATCCACAAAAACACAAAAACGGTGATCATAGCCATCAATGGCTCAACAACATCCAAATTTCACCTCAAGATGATCACCAACAAAAATACAATCCTAATATCCACAACTAAACAAAAACAAAAATAAAGAAAAATAAAAAATTAAAAAAGAAAGAAGAGGGGGGAAGAGTGAGGACGATTATACCAGATCGGGTACTGAATATACCCGAACTATTCCACAACGACTTAAGGAGCATCAGCTACTCCTTGTCTCTCAAGATATGAGTCGTCTGCTCGGATGCAGTCAAAGCTTGTAAAAGCTTATCGTGTGCCATTGCATGCATCTCAAAATGGTGTGCATAAGAGAACACTAGTAAGGATGGAGCAAACAAAGTTAGTGCCCTCTTAAACTCATCAAATGCCATAGAAAAATCAAAATCATGAGCAAAGAAAGTATTCCACATGATTTTTCTAGGCACGTCCTCTAGGTATGCGCAATAAGGGTCCAAGGAGGGATTATACTCGAATGTCGCCTAGGGACTCATGAAATGCATGCAAGTGGGAGGGGGTGGTGGAAAGTAAAGGGGATGAAATTGGGGTTAAGTCAAGCGGCTTTGTGCAAATTGGGCTGATATGGTCAATACTAGGTGAAGCACCAATCACCAAACTGTCATCACACAACTCCTCGAAAGGAGCCTCCTCAAGATATGGCTCAACCAATATAAGTCCTCACGACCAAGAAGGTAAAACAGCCTCTACAGAGCTAGCATCACCCCGAGAAGTCTCGCCCATCTCTAACCCCGTGCACTGAGCTAAAAGAAGGGGAGAAGCAAGTAAGATCGAGGCACTAACACTATTGTCCATAGGTGTGCTAGAAAAGGATGGAGCAACAAACGTCAATGAGGTCAAGGGAGGGTCAAACATTTCCCCTAAATTGATCAAAGGTGCATTATCAACAACATTGGACTCTAGGGGCAGGGAAGACTCACAATCATCATAGAGACAAGCCTCAAGCCTAGGGTAAGGTAGACTAGGGTCGGTCTCATGCCAAACCCACACTCCCTCATTCTACTAACAAAACGCTTACGTTGCTCATTCATTGTCCCTATCATGGCATCAAGTCTAGCGTAACATTCATCGGAAACATCATAATAAGGACAGGAATCAACATCATGGTCAAAAAATTGGCAAAAAGAGCACAACACATGAGGGTAAGAACAGTAGTGATGATATGGGTCCCTAGTGTCATCAAATTGCCATTGATACCAAGCTAGAGACTCAAACAAATCCCACATGTCATCAACAGCTAAAGAATGTAAACCACCATAACACATGGACTCAAGGATAGCTCAAGTCTCAGGTGTTATCCCCTCAAACACAGCATCACATATTTTCCATTTTTCACACTCAAAAAGCACATGTTGAGCACGATAATCATTCAACCTAGACAAGTAGTGCCAAAAAGGTTCATACTCAAACTAAGGTAAATGGAAAATAGCCATCTTGAATTTTTTTGAAATTTCTGATTTTTTAATTTTTTTCTTTTTTTTTGGATTTTCCAAAAGGCCTAGTCTCGAATGCTCAAGTAAACCCCAATATTAAAAGACGCCAACTCCCCGACAACGGCGCCAAAAACTTGTTCGGGGAGAAACACCCATAGAGTTTTAATATTTATAAACCCCAAGTGCAAGGTGTATCGTTGAGTACTTGGGGTGTTGTCCACAGGAAAGTTGGGTTTCAATTACCAAAGCTTACTCAAGCGTATCAATCTAGGCCAAACAGAGAGTGAAGGGAAGAAGGACTAAACTACAAAAACAAATAAACAAAAAGGAACTTGGATTTACAATTTCGCCAAATAACGAACCAACTAATTGAGACGAGTCCTAACCGACCCAAACTACATTATGAACAAGAGATGGTCGGTTGTACCATCAAAGACCACTCAAGCCATCTCTCAAGGGTCATGAGCTATTCTAATTCGCCTAACCACCTATTTTCATGGGTTTAGCCCAATTAGACCACAAAATTAGCAACCCTCGGACCTAACTCGGATCGAGTACTATTTTCATGTCCCGAACTCGGCTATTCCCTCTCCTATACTAGGAAATTGACCTCACATCTCAACATAAGTCAATTGTCCAAAAATATGGATGAAACCTCTCTCAAGCATTTCATCGAACACTTGGCAGGCGTGAGAAAAAACTCTAAGTTCTAAGCATAGATTTAGGTATAGTTAGGCCTAAAACAAGATTAATTAGCCATCAAGAGGCTAATCGCAATCCAAGCCCACAAAATCTATCAACTAATCATCAACAAAACATAAAAAACCCAAACTTAAACCTAAACTAACGAAGAACATAACATGCATGAGAATGGAGGGAAGCGAAAGCAACTAATCTAATATTGCAACCAAACAAAACAAGGATTAACAATGAAAACTAAACATATAAACTACCTACAATCTAAACCAACATAATCAAAACAATAACAAATAAGAACGAAGTTGGAATAAAAAGAGAGAGAGGAGAAGACTTATGGATTCATACAAAGGAACTTCAAATTCAAGTGCTCGAATCCAAAATTAATCGAATACAATCCCAATCTAATCCCTTCAATGGGGTTTTTATTGGCTACAACTTATACTAAACTACCCTAAAAATTACATAGAAGAACCCCCGAGCGACCTCTTGTAAAATTGGCCGAAAAGGCCTTTTTATGGCGGAAGCAGGCCCCGGCGCACGGCTGTGCCAGGACGCACGGTCAGCCGTGTGTATGTGGCATGGCCGTGCCACATGGCACTGTCCCACTATGCCACTCCTCTGTAAAACTGGCCGAAAATCGACTTTTATCGCGAAAACTGGGAGATGAGACGGTCGTGCCACTTGGCATGGGGTGCCCATGCCACAATGGCACGGTCGTGCCACCTGGCATGGGGCCCCCATGCCAAATTTTTGATTCGGCAGAAACTCTCCCCATTGCTTCTCTCTTGGTTCCCAGGGCTTGTTGGACCTCTATTCCACCTCAAAATGCATCCCGAATGCCTCATTCCTTATTAAAGTTGGTGAGTTTCTTGTCTCTTTAGCAAAACTCCTAGAAAACAAGCAAACCAACCAAATAAGTACATTATGAACCAAAAGAAACAAATTTGACCCTTTCTCCTTAAGATTCGACACGAAAACCATAAGAAAAGTGGGTCAAATAAGGGATAAGATGAGGTCAAATATCGATGCAACAGTCACTACATTACATATTTAGTTGCATTGCAAAATCAAACCACAAAAAGACAATACACAGCAGATGATATTAGTCACTTGCAGCACTGCTAACAAAAACCATGCACCACCAATGTACTCCCAAATAACGAGGCACACCATCGGCCTCGTAACATCAACACAACACAGGGTTGGTCCCCGTCTGCATATATAACATCCTTATTCCTAACTCCAACTCAAAATTCTTCATAATTTCCGTTGGTAAGTAGTCCATAGACAATCGCACATTCCCATCAATAAGTCATGACAGGAGTTTTGCCCTCATCATTCATCTACCCCACCTTCCCATCTGATATTGGTGTCCCACACTGTGCACGTGATCAGCTCTGGAGTCCTTCACAATCGTGCCATCCATTTGAATACAACCTCTAATACAAATGTAGAAACCACAACCTGCGACATTACACCTCACAACAATTCGTTGGCGGCAGTTTCGAACATAGTAAAACTCAAATCTATTAGCAATTGCATACTTCCAAATTGTATATCTAAATGAATCTGCCGATGGAAATATTTATCCTACGCATTTTATCACACTCTTCCATATTGTCCGCCTCCTAATATAATCATCTTCTTGCACTCCAGATCAAGCCCACACCACCCCTTCTCCATCATCATCAGATTCAGATGCTTATTCGGAACCAGTAAAACCTTCATTTTTCACTTCATTCCCTATTGTGAACTACATCATCATTGACCCTGACTTACGCCCCACTCCTTTAACCTCCTTAGTCCTGCACATACGCAACATTTAAAGAAATCAAACATCACTACCTTCATTGTCGTAACTATAATACATTAACATATTTGATTACATTATATATATTTGCCATATAACATTACCTTACGACCTTCGGAGGAACCGCTCTAACATCACCATTCTACACCAACTCCAGTCATCCACGATTCGAGCCTGCCATTAAAGCCCCTCCTGCACAAATAACTTCATATTCAGCATGTACTTATTTGTGACTAACTTGTACAGGATGAACACAAGGTCCTTCCACATTGCCAACATATAAATATGCATGACCATCGTTGGCTCGCATGATATTGACGACATCACTGTCACTTTGAGAGGGTATCAACAACCTCCTATCAAACTTCATGCTATGCCATACCTTTTTATCCATTACGACCACCTCCATTGCCTCCTCCAATGACTTCCAAACATCACCAAGTCCCATCTCTTCTAAGGCCCACATACATCAAGTATTTCCACTCACATAGGTCATCACTCCCTTCATCCCATCATGTAATACCGATCCTCAACATACATACACAGCAATTTCCTTCATACCACCAGCTTCATTACCAACTAATATGCCATCCATTATCAATGCACTCAATACCTTTCTTCAACCTCACACCTGCAGTACAAGAAAAAAACCTGTCCTATGTCAGTTACCACTTTCAACATTAGTTTCCACCTACCAATCACTATCCCTAAGCAGAACTCAACAAACTACTACGTCCACACTAGTTTTCAAACAGATTGCTACCGTAGATGAAAATTGATTTCAGGCAACCCACATTGCAGTAGTAACTATCCCAGGATAGTTACCTACGTTTAAAGGGTTACATACCTGATATATGTTATTTACATCCACTACTTACAGAACAATTTACCTACACATATTACCTTTCACTGTAACACACAGCACACAAAAGCTACTTCCCTAATTCCTTGTCCTCTTCCCCCAATTACACGCATTAATGGATTATTATATTGCAAGCCACACACTTCCCCACAAATCTTGTTACATAAATTTGTCACCCATTCACATGTGTAATTACTAAATTCTCTCACATATCAGCCACCACATTCATATTCACCTATAAGCAACTACACAAATCTGAGCCCAACGTACTCAGCATAAAGAAGAGGAAGGGAATACTGAAAAACACCCATACCCAACCAAATTGAAAGCTTATAAGTATACCATTCTTAGTTTGTGGATGCTCACTACTCGTCCTCTGTGTCTGACTTCAACTTTCCCATTATTGTCCCTAAACAGCATACGGTGAACTCCACTTTACACAATTACCACCAAGCAAGTGCCGTCCACCACACCACTTATCAACCCTATCCCGATTTCACCACCTTCATATCCACCAACATCACCACACACAAAGGAGATGAGAGAGAGACAGGCAGAATGAGAGAGACAGAGAGCGGAGAGGATGAGAGAAATTGTACATTTTTCTACTTTTTTCTTTCTACATCGCCTTCTCCACGTAATAGCCCCCAACTCATTTTCCCTCCCAAATGGTGATCCCATAGTGAGGGCACCCAGGTTATTTAGCTTGGACAACAACTTGCCAGCTCAAAAGTATGCTATGTAGCCTATATTAAAGGAGAATCTTTATAGACACAATAACACCTGTTGATAATTATAAAAAAATTACAACACCTGGAAGTAATCTAATACTATATATAAAAGAAATGTTGTCAAATGTGCTCTCCCCTTAATTTGCGGAGGTTAAGTGATCCACCACCATTGATATCATGATCTCGGTGATCACAACCCTTCAATTTTTTTTTACAAAAAAAAACACCCATGAATGTGTATGACACAAACTTGGCAACTACATTTGATATAATAACTGACTTTCATTTCCATGTTTCACCACTTCTCAGTATAACTGATCATATCTATAAAGTAAATGCTTTTGTAGTCTTCTTAAGCACGCTTCACAATAATTACATAACTCGTGGCCCCCTCTTAGTTAACTGCAACCCCCTTCCCCCCTCCGTTCTCTTCTCTCTCTATCCCTCTCTGCTCTCTCTTTCTATCCCTAAGAGCATGTGCAGCGTTTGCCTCATGAGGCAAAAAGAGCAGAGGGAGAAGGAGTGAGGCGAGGAAACATCTCCATCGTTTGCCTCGTCACTCATGCCTCACGGGGAGGCTCGCATTGCTGAGCGAACTTGTGAGGTTTGTTTTATTTTTTAAATATTTTATTAGTTTTTTTATTCGAAAAATAAAGTTGTGTATTATATAGCGGATCCATAGGTATTATTTTATTTGGTGAGGTAAAGTTATGAGTCTTCCACTGGAGAGAGTAAGGATTGTGAGGCAAAAAGTTAGAGAGAAGGGGATATGGCAGTGGTAGGTCATCACCAGTAAGCCAAATTTGTGGCTCACCACTGATTATGCTCTAAGAGCCAATGCAATGGCTGCCTCGCGAGCCAAAACAGAGGAGAGAAAAAGGGGTAAGGAAAGGAGAGCTGCTCCAGCATCAATCTCTTGCCTCCTGCCTTGCGTGGATGCTCGCAGCCCTGAGCCAACTCGAGGTATGTGTTTTCATCCACCTTTTCCTTTTTCTAGTATTTTTAATTAATTTTTCTTTTTTTTAAATTCTAAAAATAAAGTTGTGTGCTGTAGAGTGGGTCTACAGGTATTATTTTATTTGGTGAGCCAAAGTGGTGAGCCTTTCATTGAAGAGAGTGAAGATTGTGTGGTAAAAAGTTGAAGAGAAGGTTGATGTGACAGTGGTAGGTCCCCACTGGTGAGCCAAAATTTAGCTCACCGCTAATTATGCGCTAAGCTATTATACGTTCCAATCTATAATTGCTCACCTTCTAATGGCTTTCAAAAGCAAATTGCCATAAAATGTAGAGCCATAAACCTAGAATGACACGACTTCATTGTCCTTCTCCTCTCTAGAATCCAATCTCAAAATAGTCCATTTCTGATTCAAATTCCGTAACTGCTCCTATTGATGGTCCGATACCTTGGTATAAAAATGGATGTCTCTACCACCGCCCGGTTGATTATCTTCACCAACAACCAACCGCTAGGCAACCACACGGTACCTGTGGATTTTGATGAGATTTTTGTGTTTATTTTGGGAGGGGGTGATTATAGTATAGTTTTGTTAATTTTGGACTTATTTCAGCTTTTCTCTCTTCTGCTGCTTCTTTTCAGCATCAATGGTTTGTGATTCAATTGTTGATGACGGTGGGACGTGCAGGCCCAAGTAGGATGCTTTCAAGTTTGCCTTGATTTGGTTTTGATTGTGTGACTATTCTGATACTCCTATTAGCAAAACAAGTAGAACAAGAATTTGGGAAAAGTTGAATGTCGAGGTGTCTTCGAAAGAAATGTACAAGAGGTTATATACAAAATACTATGCCTACAATAAGGCAATAAAATGATTCTAAAGATACAAAAATTGATCCTCTTTACAAAACTACCTAAGAATAATATCACAAATATTATCTTCCTCTAATTCCGTCAACAACTCCGGTAGACAATATGTGCAAAACAAGGAAATTGAGTTTGCTTCGGAGTTTGAATGGTTTTGGCCAATGCAAAATGATGAACAAAGAAGCAGGTTCGGGGTTTTCTGCTTTAAAATCACATTGATATCTCCTTTGTTTTTTCCATTAGATATTTGACTTTATGGCTTATGTACCCATCTAATCCTCTCTTATTAATTTCTCTTCCATCATTGCGTCAATTCCAGTATTAGTTAGGCCTTGACACTATCACATATGGTGAGTAAGAAGTTCTTCTTTCCTTTCCTTCTGTTTTTTTTCTTTTTTTGGGGGGGGGGGGCAGTGATACAGATCTCTCATCCTCACCTCCAACAAAGGTGTTCATCTCATGAAATTTGCAGTTTCCTAGCTCAGTACATCAAATTTTAGGATTCAACTCGGTTGCTTCTTACCTCTACAGATATTCTATTTTTTTTTTTTTTTTTGAAGGTGGGGGATGTCTGGTCCATTGCTTGGTAGCGAATACAGAGATGGAAAACTATTCAAGGTCTTAATTGTATTTTGTAGTCGATTTTGCATCTTCAGAATTAAATCATTCTACTTCTCTCTCGATGGATTGGTCCCCGATGATTTGGAATTGAGCGGATATTCAGCAAACTGAGATTGTCTGGGTGTTTTTAGCAACGAGTTTATTTTTCTTTGTTTTAAACAATTTGCTTCATTAATATGAGTTTATTGATCCTTCTGTCAATATTGACATTTAGCCTTGATCATGTAAGGTTGTTTTCGATTGTGCATGACTAAGCATGTTGTTTGCTTTTGAAGGCAAGATTATTATACATTCTCAGGAAAAGGAGGGGTTAGTCACGGTCTTTGATTGCTGGGTTGGAATTTGGGGTTGTCATCCATTTCATAAGAATATCTTCAAATGTTTATTGGTTGTTTTAACATGTTTTTAAGGCTAATCAATACATTCTACGTAGTATTCAATTTTGGATCTATTTAGGCGAATATTTGACGGTTTATTTAAAAACAACAATTATTGATCAAACTATATGGTATATTTCAATTTTCGGCCATATGACCTTGACCCTATAAAAATATAATTGGTCACTTTTTATGAAGAATGTTTATTGCTTTAAAAGCTACTTCTAGGATCTCATTGAGATTGAAAACATATTTTTCGTTCTTAGATTTTAGTCACTGAAGCCATGGGCATGTGCCGAGCTATAAGAATTATGGTGGTTTGAGGTCTGCAAGTGTACAGTTAGTCAATCTAAATTTTTCTAAGATTTTAAAGTGTGTTAGTCGATTTATCATATCAGTCCACTAAAATAATTACCATAGTATAGTCTACTATCTTATTTACATATCGACGTGTGCATTTTGTTTGGACATTGCACTTTATGAATTAGCGTAGTTAATTTCGCCTTATAAACTTATTTCTTTTTCCCAGTTTTCCTGTATTAGCCATTTGGAATCTAAGCCTATGTCTTTTTGGGGGGGTGGTGGGGGGATAAATTCATTGGAAGGCCATTGTGTTCCCAAGTACACAAACTCGATATTATTATTATTATTCTTACTTTTCCAGGATCTTGATACGAACACTGTGGGGGAGTTAATGGAGGGCACATCACATTAGGATGCATGACAAGAGTGGATTATAAGTGGTTTATGTAGCAATCTATATTCAAATCATCAACGATTAGATGGCGTTTGTTTCGGAAACGGTTAAGTGACATAATTTGTTTAAATTTTGATTTTTAGATTTCAATATGAGTAAAATATGTACTTTTGAATAATCATGTGTTGTATGAATTTGGATTAATTTATACTTTGTTTATTTCTCGAACCGTTTGACATCATCTATGCTTTAGGTAAATAGAGGATTTTTTTTTAAAAAAAATTCAAATTAACATACTGTAACAAAAAGGTCAATCATAGGGTAGATACCTGGGGGCACTTAGGTTGAAGCGGGTAGGCTTTAGACTAACTTTTTAGGGGGCCCCTGAATTGAAGTGGGTAAGTTTTAGAACAACTTTGAGGGGGGAGGGGGGTTGGGTTCAAGTGGGTTGGCTTTAAATCAGCTTTGGGGTTGGCTTGCGTTGAAGCGGGCAGGCTTTAGAACAACTTTTTTTTGGGGGAGGGGGGCGTAGGTCGAAGCGGATAGTGACCAAACAAGAGGATGGGTTGGGGAGTTGATAATTAGGGGGTCACCTCTTCAATTGAGGTTCGATGATTTTTCTTTGTTTTTTTTCATACTTCTAAATATTTTTTGGTGCCGTGTACAATTTTTTTTTTTTTTTTTGGTGTAGTGCTTAGGTTAAAGCGGATAGAGACCCAACAAGAGGAGGGATTAGGGAGTTGATAATTATCGGGTCACCTCTTCAATTGAGATTCGACGATTTTTCTTTGTTTTTTTCATACTTTTAAAATTTTTTGGGGTGTATTGTACAAATTACATTAAATTTCTCAAGTTGTAGTACGCAAATTACAATCCAAAACAATAGATTAACAATGTGATTTTTCCACTTTGCCAAAGTCAAATTCACAGATTTCTCTTGTAAAGAAATTGAGTGGATTAATCTTCAATATCTTCATTAAAAATGCAGTAATAAACTATTTTATTTTTCTTAGAAATTTTAATTATATACCTGATCTATCTTAATTAAAAGATTATATAGGTTGAATAATTATAATATGCTATTTAGAAAGTGTGCATCTTATGATTTGAAAAGGTATATCTTGGTGCAACGCATGGGTAGCTACTAGGTATATAGTCCTATTTAAAGAATGTACACTTTAGAGAAGCTATTCGTTGCTAGATGAATCACACTTAAGTGCCTAATGAATACTCTCCATTGCCTAATGTACTATTTAGCTCATTATACACATTTCTTTTGCGATCTTTTGTACAATTGATATTAACAATTACTGGCCCCTGTCTACTGTAATGTAATATATATGCAATTACATGTTAGATATTATCACATCTTTGAATAAGTCAAATGTATTTTTCCAATTATTTATGTATCTTGCCTCGATTGCCTGATAATAGTGAGATATATACAAATCTGAACATATATGTAAATTCATGAAAAAAATTCATCAGAAAGTTCAAAAAAAAATAAATTTTCTCTCCATTCAGCCGGGGCCAAAAAAGCTGATTTTTTAATATTATTTTTCAATGATTGGAGTATTCTATCAGGATAAGGTACATTTTTAATAGTGATTAATCGTATATATTTATTTAAATAATTAATTTCAGGACATCGTAGGACTCTGTACTAGTTTTTTCTATTGCAAAGCCTACCGGTAACTTTCCCATAAATATTTCCTCAGAGATTTGTGGGCTCAATGCTGTCCATCAATACAACAGCAAGGGTTTCTTGTGAACATTTTATTCGTCTTTGTATGTGTGGGTACTGTTTATCAGTACAATAATTCAACAAAAAGACTTTAAGCCCTACACTTAAACTTTAAGTTAAATGTGGGCGGCTGCACCAACAGTAAGTACTGTCAACTATAAAAAGATATATATGTAAGGACAATTCAGTCTACAAGTATATCGTATTTATATAAAATTTAAAAAAAGATCGCATCCCAATGAATAATTTATATTCTTTATATATATATATATATATATATATATATATATATAAAGAAAACATAGTTGAATATCTAGAAATAAATTTATACTTTAAAAGTATTATAATTAACTATTATTTTTATTATTAATTAATAATTATTATCACAATAACTATTAATAATTAATATTATTATCTCAACAATAGCTTTTACTTTTATCAGCTTAGTCTGCTTTTGTTTTTTTTGGGTTAAATCTTTTTGTAATCAAAATCTGAATGGAATTTTTTTATGTTACATTATTGTCAGGGTTTCGTTCAAATATTTGCTAGCCAATTTTTCTTATTAGTCGTGTGTACCTGTGAAATTAATGTTCCACTAAGCGTACTTGTGAAACATCTTTGATAATTGTTCAAGTATCTACATGTCTAGAGTTCTTGTGATGATTGTTCACTATTGATGGCTATTAGACAATTAATATTCCAAATGACCTTATATATGAACAAATCATGTAATATTGTTATTTTGAATTAAAATGTACTTTGAACTTGGTTTACTGCACAAAATTTGAATTATGGTTCCCTTTTTTTATATCTCATATAGTCTGTAATAATTGACGGATTTCATAAAGAAAATACGTGATTTATATCCATCGATGTAACCGGTAAGTACTTAAGCTTATTAAGTCATAATTACATGTAATGATTAAAAATTTGATGATTTTAAATGACATAACATATTACTTTTTAATAAAATAAAAAATTTAAAAAGTATCTTGTGATTGTTTTTGGGACACTGAATAGATGGCTAATTAGTTTTACGCAGGGACGCGAGTTTGATTAGCAAGGTCTGCAATTCGTTTTTAAATCTGTATATATATATGTGGTCGTGATATACGTGGGCCCACCTTTAATTTTCTATAAATAACAGCTATCGCATTGCGGAAGTTCCCAACCCATGCAAGCTACCAAAAAGCAGCTTTCTGAGTACTACCACCACTGTTTGCATGTATAATTTGATGATCATGGGGATGAAAGCAAGCCATGTTTGGTTCTGTATGTTGTTGATCCTTATGTGTTCCGTTTCCTATTCGTCGGTGAGTTTAATTCCATCGCCGTATCGCTATGACATGCTTGTGTGATCTTATGCTGATGTCGCAAAGATACTTTTTTCAGTGTCTTGTTTGAGTTTAAAAGTTATATTATAATATATCAATTTTTTAAAAAATAGTATAATTAAATAGTATAAGGGTGTTATAACTTACAAATTAATTGCACGTATTATACACCTTTTCGGATATGATTGATTTGATTAGACTGTCATTTTTTGTGTGTGTCACACTAATACATGATTTAAACCAATTATTTAAACCACTAGAAATTGCCTCCTACAAACATTCTCTCCGTAGATTGTTGCTATACTATTATTGTCTATTTTTAATTTTCGTACGAGAGCAAATTGCATTTCTACTTCCAATATGATGAAAATATACTAAAGCTTATTAAACAAGAAAAAAAATCATGAAAGGCCCAAAATGTACACATAATTAATCAAAATTAGACAGTGATGAATGAAGATTGATTACTTTCTTTTAATAGCATATCTAACAACCATCTGAATGAAAAGATTAAACTGATGGAAGAAGGTACATGGACAGTTTTATACTCTAAAAAAGACACGAGTGATTTTAGCATGGACATGCTTGGAATTGAAGCTGATGAAAATTTATGTACAACATCAGAGCCAGAATAATCCGAGTGGAAAATTATTTGTGAATGTCTCCAGGGTCAGGGATGCACTTACAGAGTTGAGGTAAAGACTGGAGACCTTGATTGGGCAGGGATAGGTTGTGGCACCGTGCGTCTGGACTTGTGCGCTACGTCAAACTCGTGTTTTCTAATTGTACCGGACCTTGCAAGTTACGGAACACTACCGCCGCCGTATTTTCGAAGACGCAATCTTGACGTTTTCACGTTCCCTGTTAGTCAGCCGTGTCAGAGGGCTTGCAGGATAATCATAACTCTGAATCCTGGTAGTTGTCGACCTGGTTGGTATTTGGATTACGTTAATGTGCAGGCTTTTGATGGTGACGTTCTCAAATTTGGAGAACACATTGATGTCCACCAGTGGTTGGCCATCTGTTCCAAACTGCAAGTAGCTGGGAACCAGTGCCCTACAAACGCAGCCCCTGCTCAACTTGCGTCTGTCCTTTCTCTGCAATCTGCCGTTGCCTAAGCCGAGTAAAATATGTATGCTTCAAGTATATTGTGTACTAATTAAGTCACCGTAAAATTAAGATGCCAATTGCTTAAACAATGGCATAATAAATGTTGCACAACGTGTGTATCTTTAATTATCTTCTGTTAATAATAATGTTATGTGTGAACGTATTAATTGTGTAGTTTGTGATTATTGGTCCAAATCATATTTGGAGCTCATTTCCAACAGAGTGGCGCCATTTGGCATTGGAGTAAGTCAATCGAGAATAACAGTTAATAACACAAGATACCATCACAAACCCCTTCAAGTTTCTTACTTTCATTTTTATTCCCTAATCTGGAACCCATATAATTGACATCGCAGTTAGAGGTATGTAAGAATATCTATCACTAATATTGCAAAGGATTAGAAGTTGCCTACTTTTTCGACCTAACTAGCTAAGGTGTTTAAACCACAAAGATAGGTTACAGGGCCTAGATCCATAAATTGGGAGCCTGTCTATTTCCTAACCTAGACTTGATTAGCCTAACATCTATTCCTCCTCAAAAAATCAGTTTATTTTTTATTCTGAATTATTATAAAAAAAATCTAGAGTTGCGAATGAATTTTAGCTAAAAATAAAGCAAAAATCATTTAATCATTACTCTTTTTCGTGTCTAACCAAAAGGACATAGATTTGATAAGAGAAGATTTTCGAAAGGTTCCCTAATAAAACTGTGTCGTAGGAATCGTTTGATTCTCATGGTTCTAAAATTTTTTTAAAAAAAACTACATTTGGGCTGAAGATGTGCCATCAGGATGGAGTGTATCTTGATGTCGTCTATCATCACTGGCAGCATCTATTGATGAAATAGGAAAAACGACAAGTTACATCATCAAAGTCAAAGAGGTAGGGAGGCTCACAGGTTTGTGCTTATGCCTAGACGTTAGACCTATGTGATCAGGTCCGAAACCCAAGATAATGCTAGCTGACTTGAGTCCATTTCAAAAACGATATGAGGTTTTCAGTTCCAAAATTTTGTAACAAGTACATGATTTTTGGGAGTACTTGGGATGTCGTCCATAAGAAGATGGCCTTTTGAGTAGTAAGAAAATTAGAGTGATTAAGCTAAGTAAATAGGTTCAATTAAGGAATAAAGCTAAATTAGTCTGAAATAGCAAATTACGCAAGACTTAATTCAAATGGGAAAAGGTCTTTAGTTGAAGTATCGATTAACATTATGTCAAGTTATTGGAATTTTTCACAAACCCTTCCTACAGTAGTCACGGCCTCAGGGGATAGATTGCACCATTAGGGCTCTCTATAGCCCCCCTTTAAGGATCAATGGCTACTTTTAATAGGTAATTACTTATTTTGATGAAAATGAAACAAGCAAATTATAAGAAATATCTATGAAGAAACTAGACAAGTTCCGAACTATTTTCATGCTTTTTGAGCGATTATTAGGCGAAATTGATACTGATACAAGTTCATCTATTCATAATACGATGTAACCCCAATCCAATATGGGGTTTTAGCTATAGATCATCAGAAAAACCCACTTAACTAGCATTAATAAGAGTACGAAGCTAGAGACGGACTAAAACAAATAGCGAGAAGGGGAAGGAAAATTACGATCAATGATGGAAAGTTGCACAATTATCAACAGCCAAATCTCAATTCAAAATATGCCACTAAGCACTACTTTATGTTTTCTAAACCTAACATAGAAATTAGGAGTAAATAAGATAGATTGAAGACAAATCCAAAAGCAGGCTAAAAAGGGGTACATATAGACCCTTGCATAACAACAATGGCACATCCGTGTCAGCTTGGAGGAAAAAAATGGATAAGACGTCACAGGAATTTGGCACGCTCATACCATATGACATGGCTCACCATGTCAGTGGCACCGGGAGGTTGAGGGTTTTGCAAGCATCTGCGCGTGCGAAGGGCAATGTTGTGAACTTTTCACAAGTTCTTGTGAATCTTCCGTAACTCCTCATACGTGTACGGCATGGCATAACTCCATCTTTGACAATGTTTTTTTTTTTTTGGGGGCCGATTTCTATCAAATCTTGGATTAACTTTATTTCCTGTGAACATTAAATAGACGGTAATCAGTTTTGGGCAGGAACACGAGTTTGATTAGCAAGGTCTACAATCGTTTTAAATCTGTATGCTGGTGGTGATTTACGTGGGCCCAGATTTAATTTTCTATAAATACCAGCTATCGCATTGCGGATGTTCCCAACCCATGCAAGCTACCAAAAAGAAACTGAGTACTACAGCCACTGTTTGCATGCATAATTTGATGATGATGGGATGAAGGCAAGCCATGTTTGGCTCTGTATGTTGTTGATCCTTATGTGCCCCGTTTCCTATTCCTCGGTGAGTTTAATTTGATCGTTGTATGACTATGACATGCTTATGTGATCTTATACTGATGTCGCAAAGATACTTTTTCAGTGTCTTGTTTGAGTTTAAGAGTTATATTATAATATATCAATTTTTTCAAAAAAATAGTATAATTGAATAACATAAGGGTGTTACAACTTACAAATTATGTAAAATCGAAAATTGCGCGTATTATATATCTTCTTGGATATAATTGATTCGATTAGATTGTCATTTCGTGTGTGTGTCACACCAATACATGATTTAAACCAACTATTCAAACCACTAGAAATTGCTTCCTACAAACATTCTCTCCGTAGATTGTTGCTATACTGTTATTGTCCACTTTTAAATTTCTTACGAGAGCAAATTGCATATCTACGTCCAATCTGATGAAATATACACTAAAGCTTACTAAACAAAAAAAAATTATGAAAGGCCCAGAATGTACACATAATTAATCAAAATTAGACAGTGATGAATGAAGATTGATTACCCTCATTTAATAGCATATCCAACAACCATCTGAATGAAAAGATTACATTGTTGGAAAAGGGTAGATGAATGGTTTTTATATTCTGACAAAGAGGTAAGTGATTTTGGCATGGATATGCTCGGAATTGACGCTGAGGAAAATTTATGTACAAGATCAGAGCAAGAATAATCCAAATAGAAAATTATTTGTGAATGTCTCCAGGGTCAGGAATGCACTTACATAGTTGAGGTGAAAACTGGAGATCGTGATTGGGCAGGGACGTCTGCCACTGTGAATCTGCGCTTGTGCTATAATAATACCAGGTGTTTTGTATATATACCGGACCTTACAGACTTCGGATTGGCGGGGCCATCGCACAAGTATTTTCAAAAAGGCAATCTTGACTTTTTCAGGATCCTCACTACGAAAAACTGTCACGATGTTTGCAGGATACAGATCGGTCACGATAATGCTGGTACTTCGCCTGGTTGGTATTTGGAGTATGTTAAAGTGGAGGCTTATGATGGTAGCGTTCCCAAATTTGAAAACTTGTTTGTGGTCCACCAATAGATTGCCAAAGGTCAAGGTTACACACTGCAAGTAGATTTGAACGATTGCCCTAAAATTAAGGCAGCTGCAGCTTAACTTGCATCTGTCCTTTCTTCCTCTGCAATCTAGCGTTGCCTAAGCCAAGTAAAATATGCATTCTTCATGTATCCTGTGTAATAATTAAGTCATAGTAAAATTAAGATGCCAATTGCTTGACTTACTAGTAGATAATGGCATAATAAATGTTGTAAAGCGTGTGTATCTTCAATTATCTTCTCTAATAAAAAATCAAAAAAAGACCAAAAAAATGGAATGAGGTAAGGAACGGACTGCAAAGTCTACCTACGTACCTCCCCTCATTTCTCCTACACTGGCAAGAGCAAGCGGCAACTTTTGTGGAACCTGGGCCCCACCCACTAGAATGTGTGCCAATGGGTGGGGGTGCTCTGATTATCGGTCCAAACTCTATTTGGAACTCATTTCGAACGGGTGGCTCCATTTGGCATTGGAGTAAGGCTAACCGAGAGTTACGGTCAATAGAACAAGATAGTGAAGATACTATCACAAACCCCTCCAAGTTTTTTACTTCCATTTTTGTTCCCTAATCTTGAACCCATACAATCAACTTCCATGAGAGGGGTATGCAAGAATATCTATCACTAATACTGCAAAGGATTAGAAGTTGCCCACTTTTTGGCCTAACAGGCTAAGCTGTTTGGACGACAAAGATAGGCTACTGGGCCTAGATCCATAAATTAGGAGCCTATCTATTTGGATTAGGAAGCCCGATTTCCTAACCCATTGATTAACTCAATATCTATTCCTTCTCTAATTATCAGTTTATTTTTTTATTCTGAATTATTATAGAAAAAAAGTAGAGTCGCAAATGAACTTTAGCTAAAAAACTAAAGCAAAAATCATTTAGTCATTATTCTCTTTGGCGTTTAACCAAAAGGACATAGATTTGATGAGGGAAGGTTTTCGAAAGGTTCCCTAATAAAATTGGTTGTGGGAATCAATTGATTCTCATGGATCTAAATTTTTTTTCTAAAAAAAAAAAAACTACATTTGGGGTTGAATATGTGCCATTAGGATGGAGTGCATCTTGATGCCGTCTATCATTACCGGCAACATCTATTAATGAAACAGGGAAAACTACAAGTTACAATATTAAAATCAAAGAGGTAGGTTGGCTCACGGGTTTGTGCTTGTGCCTATGCGTTGACCTATGTGATCAGATCCAAGATCCAAGACAATGCTAGCTGACTTAAGTCCATTTTAGAAACAATTTGTGGTTTTCAGTTTCAAAATTTTGTAACAAGTACATGGTTTTTTGAGAGTATTTGGGATGTCATCTATACGAAGATGACCTTTTGAGTACCAAGAAAATCGGAGTGATTAAGTAAATAGGTTCAATTCGGAAATAAAGCTAAATTAGTCTAAAATAGCAAATTAGCAAGAGTATATTCAAAGGGGAAAAGGTTTTGGTTTCAAGTGTCGATTAAGATTATGCCAAGTTATTGCGATTTTCATGCTTTTTCATGCTTTTTGAGCGATTATTAGGCAAAATTGATGCTGATACAAGTTCATCTAGGCACAATACAATGAACCCCAACCCAATTTGTGGGTCTTAGCTGTAGATCGTCAGAAATACCACTTAACTAGCATTGATAAAAGTACAAACATTGCAAACTAGTGTAACACCCGGGATTTTACCCCCTTGTTCCGCCATTTTATATACATTGACGTGCCTGCTTATGTGTTGTTTTAATTGAAAAGAATATTCTTTCTATATTAAGATTCTATCGGGCACTACATTGAGCAGCTTCCCGAATATAACTGGACTGGCGAACCTTGGGACTAGTCCTGCAATTTATTGAATCCAACATTGGGAATTAATGATGATGTGACGAGTGGATAAGCTCGTATTAATGATGACGTGACGAGTGGATAAGCGCGTATTAATGATGATGTGACGAGTGGATAAGCTCGTATTAATGATAATGTGACGAGTGGATAAGCTCGTATTAATAATGATGTGATGAGTGGATAAGCTCGCATTAATTATGACGTGACGAGGTAATTATTCAAAAGAAAAAAAAAAGAAAAAAGAAAATAACTTATTATTATTTAAGGGGTTGAAGCCCCTTCTTTGAAAAGGGGGGGAGGAAGGGGGCGGCAAGGGTTTGGAGCCCGTGACCCCCCATCGTGATTTCTCCCTCAACCCAATGGCCAGCAGAGCAAGTAAGGGTTCGCGTCTAACCCTAATCTGTCCAATTAGTCCAAGAGTTGGGTCCTTTAGTTTGGAACGAAATGGGTTTCCTCTTCCTCCTATTTGTCGATAATTTCAATGAAATTTATTGATTATTGAGAGTTTATTGAAAGTATATAGATTATTCCAAATTTATGGTAAGTTTATTGATTATTGAAAGTTTATTAAAAATATATCGATCATTGCAAGTTTATGGAAAGTTTTTCGATTATTGAAAGTTTATTGAAAATATATCGATTATTGCACGTTTATGGAAAGTTTATTGATTATTAAAATTTACTGAAAATATATCGATTATTGCAGGTTTATGAAAAGTTTATTGATTATTGAAAGTTTATTGAAAATATATCGATTATTGCATGTTTATGGTAAGTTTATTGATTATTGAAAGTTTATTGAAAATATATCGATTATTACAAGTTTATGATAAGTTTATTGATTATTGAAAGTTTATAGGAAATATATCGATTATTGCAAGTATATGGAAAGTTTATTGGTTATTGAAAGTTTATTGAAAATATATCGATTATTGCAAGTTTATGATAAGTTTATTGATTATTGAAAGTTTATCGAAAATATATCGATTATTGCAAGTTTATGGAAAGTTTATTGATTGTGGAAAGTTTATTGAAAATATATCGATCATTGCAAGTTTATGGTAAGTTTATTGATTATTGAAAGTTTATTGAAAATATATCGATCATTGCAAGTTTATGGAAAGTTTATTGATTATTGAAAGTTTATTGAACATATATCGATCATAGTAAGTTTATGGAAAATTTATTGATTATTGAAAGTTTATTGAAAATATACCGATCATTGCAAGTTTATGGTAAGTTTATTGATTATTGAAAGTTTATTGAAAATATATCGATTATTGCAAGTTTATGGAAAATTTATTGATTATTGAAAGTTTATTGAAAATATATCGATTATTACAAGTTTATGGTAAGTTTATTAATTATTGAAAGTTTATTGAAAATATATCGATTATTGCAAGTTTATGATAAGTTTATTGATTATTGAGAGTTTATTGAAAGTATATCGATTATTGCAAGTTTATGGAAAGTTTATTTGTTATTGAAAGTTTATTAAAAATATATTGATTATTGCAAGTTTATGAAATGTTTATCGATCATTGAAGGTTTATTGAAAATATATTGATTATTGCAAGTTTATGAAAAGTTTATCGATTATTGACGGTTATTGAGAAGATATTGATTATTGCAAGTTTATGAAAAGTTTATCGATTATTCAATGTTTATATTTCTACCAAAAGGCAGAAATTCAAGTTCAATATTTATTATTCTGCCAAAAGACAGAAATTCCAATTCAATGATTATTGTTCTGCCAAAAGGCAGAAATTCAAATTTAATGTTTATTGTTCTGCCAAAAGGCAGAAATTCAAGTTCAATATTTATTATTCTGCCAAAAAGCAGAAATTCCAATTCAATGATTATTGTTCTGCCAAAAGGCAGAAATTTAAATTTAATGTTTATTGTTCTGCCAGAAGACAGAAATTCAAGTTCAATGTTTATTATTCTGTCAGAAGGCAGAAATTCAAGCTCAATGTTTATTGTTCTGCCAACAAGTAGAAATTCAAGTTCAGTATTTATTATTCTGCGAGAAGGTAGGAATTCAATGATCAATGTTTATTGTTCTGCCAGAAGGTAGAAGTTCAATGTTCAATGTTTATTGTCCTGCCAGAAGGCAGAAATTCAAATTCAATGTTTATTGTTCTGCCAGAAGGCAGAAATTTAAGTTCAATGTTCAATGTTTATTGCTCTGCCAAAAGACAGAAATTCAAGTTCAATATTTATTATTCTGTCAAAAGGCAGAAATTCAAAGTTATACCTTATAAAACCTTATCAACTGGTAGAAGAACCAGGTCAATAAAGAATCCCAGTATATATGACGGATTTTAGAATATTGTATTATAATACACAACTATGTGAAGTTCAAGGCGCATATTGCTGCATCATTAGTATACCATTCACATGACATAACTATATGCTTCACTTTATGGTTATCGTTCCATGTTTTAACAGAGAAATGTATTTCTGTAGATGGCCTGTTACTGTATGATATAGTGAAATCATCAGTTTAGTGATTCTATCGCCTTGAACATGATGATTATTCTAGTGTCAATGCTTCACCTGACAGCATCCTTAATGAAATTTGAAATTTTCAGAATTTCAAGAAAAATAATAACACTCCTAGCCCATGGGTTGGGGGCGTTACAGATGCTATCCGAGCAAGATCCTGCGACCATAGGCCGCGACCTAAGTCTTGCATTGCAAATAGTAGTCCAAGAATGCTTCATGATGAGTTATCTTTCTATTGTCTTCAAGTATCTTTCTATCGAGCTCTAGAGATGCTGGAAGTCAAAGGTCTCCCTATTCAGTGAGTTAAAGGTTTTATTTCACATTGGAAGACACTTCTCATTATACAGTCAAGCCTTACTATTGCGTCTCAAAACGTGCATTGGATTGCTATGCTGTTTTTGATACTTACATGTTAAGATGCACATGTTGCTTGCTGTGTTAATGATAAGTTGTAAATTATCAGTGATTACTTCCCTTAACTGGAAGTGCTTTAGCCAATATCCTATTATGTTATATGCATGTCAAGGGAGCTAAGCAACCGCTCCTATACATGCACGTCAGCATGAATGTTAGTAACGCTCAGATGTGGCCTTAATTTGGATGGATATGTGCGTTGGGAGGCGCCCTCGCATCCCAACATACACTTATTGTTATCCTTAAGTTAGCTCAGAGTTATGCAAGGCGTACCATGAGTATGCACATGTGTGGGTTGTTTAACTATAGACCTTGAAATTTCGAGGATAAAATTCTTTTTAAGGGGGGAAGGATGTAACACCCGGAATTTTACCCCCTTATTCCGCCATTTTATATACATTGACGTGCCTGCTTATGTGCTGTTTTTATTGAAAAAAATATTCTTTCTATGTTAAGATTATATCGGGCACTACATTGAGCAGTCTCCCGAATATAACTGGACTGACGAACCTTGGGACTAGTCCTGCAATTTATTGAATCGAACATTGGGAATTAATGATGATGTGGCGAATGGATAAGCTCGTATTAATGATGATGTGATGAGTAGATAAGCTCGTATTAATGATGATGTGACGAGTGGATAAGCTCGTATTAATTATGATGTGACAAATGGATAAGCTCGTATTAATGATAATGTGATGAGTGAATAAACTCGTATTAATGATGATGTGATGAGTGGATAAACTCGTATTAATGATGATGTGACGAGTGGATAATCTCGTATTAATTATGACGTGACGCGGTAATTATCCAAAACAAAATAAAAAAAGGAAAAAGAAAACAACTTATTATTATTTACGGGGCCGAACCCCTTCTTTAAAAAGGGGAGGAGGAGGAAGGGGGCAGCAAGGGTTTGGAATCCGTGACCCCCCATCGTGATTTTCCCCTCAACCCCACCCCCCAGCAGAGCAAGCAAGGGTTCGCGTCTAATCCTAATATGTCCAATTAGCTCAGGAGTTGGGTCCTTTAGTTTGGAACGAAGTGGGTTTCCTCTTCCCCCTATTTATCGATAATTTCAATGAAATTTATTGATTATTGAAAGTATATCGATTATTGTAAGTTTATGGTAAGTTTATTGATTATTGAAAGTTTATTGAAAATATATCAATCATTGCAAGTTTATGAAACTTTTATTGATTATTGAAAGTTTATTGAAAATATATCGATTATTGCAAGTTTATGGAAAGTTTATTGGTTATTGAAAGTTTATTGAAAATATATCGATTATTACAAGTTTATGGAAAGTTTATTGATTATTGAAAGTTTATTGAAAATATATCGATTATTACAAGTTTATGGTAAATTTATTGATTATTGAAAGTTTATTAAAAATATATCGATTATTGCAAGTTTATGATAAGTTTATTGATTATTGAAAGTTTATTGAAAATATATCGATTATTGCAAATTTATCGAAAGTTTATTGGTTATTGAAAGTTTATTGAAAATATATCGATTATTGCAAGTTTATGATAAGTTTATTGATTATTGAAAGTTTATTGAAAATATATCGATTATTGCAAATTTATCGAAAGTTTATTGGTTATTGAAAGTTTATTGAAAATATATCGATTATTGCAAGTTTATGATAAGTTTATTGATTATTGAAAGTTTATTGAAAATATATCGATTATTGCAAATTTATCGAAAGTTTATTGGTTATTGAAAGTTTATTGAAAATATATCGATTATTGCAAGTTTATGATAAGTTTATTGATTATTGAAAGTTTATTGAAAATATATCGATTATTGAAAGTTTATTGAAAATATATCGATTATTGCAAGTTTATATTGCAAGTTTATGGAAAGTTTATTTGTTATTGAAAGTTTATTGAAAATATATTGATTATTGCAAGTTTATGAAAAGTTTATCGATCATTGAAGGTTTATTGAAAATATATTGATTATTGTAACTTTATGAAAAGTTTATCGATTATTGACGGTTATTGAGAAGATATTGATTATTACAAGTTTATAGAAAGTTTATAGAAAGTTTATCGATTATTCAATATTTATATTTCTATCAAAAGGCAAAAATTCAAGTTCAATATTTATTGTTCTGCCAAAAGGCAGAAATTCCAATTCATTGATTATTGTTCTGCCAAAAGGCAGAAATTCAAATGTAATGTTTATTGTTCTGCCAAAAGGCAGAAATTCAAGTTCAATATTTATTATTCTGCCAAAAGGCAGAAATTCCAATTCAATGATTATTGTTCTGCGAAAAGGCAGAAATTCAAATTTAATGTTTATTATTCTGCCAGAAGGCAAAAATTCAAGTTCGATGTTTGTTATTCTATCAGAAGGCAGAAATTCAAGCTCAATGTTTATTGTTCTGCCAACGGGCAGAAATTTAAATTCAATATTTATTATTCTGCCAAAAGGCAGAAATTCAATGATCAATTTTTATTGTTCTACCAGAAGGCAGAAGTTCAATATTCAATGTTTATTGTTCTGCCAGAAGACAGAAATTCAAATTCAATGTTTATTGTTCTGCCAGAAGGCAGAAGTTCAATGTTCAATGTTTATTGTTCTGCAAACAGGTAGAAATTTAAGTTCCATGTTTATTGTTTTGCCGACAGACAGAAATTCAAGTTCAATATTTATTATTCTGCCAGAAGGCAGAAGTTCAATGTTCAATGTTTATTGTTCTGCCAACAGGCAGAAATTCAAGTTCAATGTTTATTATTCTGCCAGAAGGCAGAAATTCAATGATCAATGTTTATTGTTCTGCCAGAAGGTAGAAGTTCAATGTTTAATGTTTATTGTTCTTCCAGAAGGCAGAAATTCAAGTTCAATGTTCAATATTTATTGTTCTGCCAAAAGACAGAAATTCAAGTTCAATATTTATTGTTCTGCCAAAAGGCAGAAATTCAAAATTATACGTTATAAAACCTTGCCAACTGGTAGAAGAATTAGGTCAATAAAGAATCCCAATACATATGACAGATTGTAGAATATTGTACTATAATACACAAGCATGTGAAGTTCAAAGAGCATATTGCTGCATCATTAGTATACCGCTCACATGACATAGCCATATGCTTCACTTTATGGTTATCGTTTCATATTTTAACAGAGAAATCTATTTATGTAGATGGCCTGTTACTGTATGATATAGTAAAATCATCAGTTTAGTGATTCTATCGCCTTGAACATGATGGTTATTCTAGTGTCAATGCTAAATTCATTTAGTCTGTCACCTGACAGCATCTTTAACGAAATTTGAAATTTTCAGAATTTCAAGAAAAAACAATAACACTACTAGCCCATAGGTTGGGGGCGTTACAACTAGCAAATAACTAAAAAGGATAGCGAGAAGGGGAAGGAGAATTATGATCAATGATGGTTGCACAATCGTCAACAGCCAAAGATCAATCTTCAAAATATACTACTAAGCACTACTTTCTCTTTTTCAAACCCAACCTAGAAATTAGGACAAAATAAGATAGATTGACAGATAAATCCAAAAGCAGGCTAAAAAGGGGTACATATAGGCCCTTGCGTCACAACAATGACACAATCGTGTCAGCTTGGGAGAAAAAATGGATAAGATATCATAGGAATTTGGCACACTCATACCATATAACATGGCTACCCATGTCAGTGGCACCGGGAGGTTGAGGGCTTCGCAATCACTGGCGCATGCAAAGGGCAATGTTGTGGACTTTCCACACGTTATCGTGAATCTTCTGTAACTCCTCATACGTGCACTGCGTGCCACAACTCCATCTTGACACCATTTTGATACCTATTTCTATCAACTCTTGGATTAATATTATTTCCTGTGAAATAAATATTAAAAAAATACACACACGTACATACTCACGTAACAGTATGATGTACACCTTAGTGCATGTGACTTACAAATTTGTACCAACCCCTAATAATTAGGTTGCTAGAACTGAACGTTCCCCCCTACTTATACTTAGATGACTTCCATGCTTATTATATTCACTTGGTTAAAGATTTTGGAACTTAAAAATGCACACTCCAAGTCCCCTTGATCTTGTAAGCTTATTAGGCTTTTCCCTTATTGAAGTATTTTTATTTAATTGTACAAAATGCTTATTTCATTTTCCTAGTAGAGGTATAGTCAAATATGATATCACACATTCAAACCATCTAAAGATATAAAATAAAAATAGTGGCTTAGTAGACTGATGCCTGAACTTATTCACTTTCACTCTTGCATTTGGGTAGATACTGAATCTTGACTAACATTTTATTAGGACGTATTTTAAATATGATTTTACAAATCTTTTACAGAAAGTTAAAAATCAATGTATGGCTCAAATGTGGGCCACCGCTGAAAAATGCAAAAGTTAACCAAACCCCAAAGTTCAAATAGTAGAATCCAAATCCCAACCCACACAAAAAAGGGAAAGAAAAAGACAAAATAAAAAAAATAAAAAGAAAGGGAAAGACGAAATGGATCACATGATCCAGTTGCCCTCAAAATTAAATAAAAAAGAATGTTGTATCCGCCCCTCCCCTTAATGTCTCTTTGTCTCCCCTTTTTTTCCTTTTTTTTAAATAAAAAAACTAGTATTAAAGATTCATATGGTATATGAAAGATCTCACATGTTTTTAATTATAGTAATTATTCGTAAAAAGAATTAGATTAAAACTGGCTAATCAATTTAAATCAAGTATTAGAATTTGATTAAACGAGTACATTAACTTAAATTCTAATCAGTAATCATTGATTTAGGGAGCCCAAGCTTGCAATTCGCTCATATCATCATCCTCTTTTGGAGTGGGCTTCTTTATAGATCCTTCAATGCAGCCTAATTTGTTTTTGACTTTAAAAACACTTCTTACCACTTTTTCCCAAAAACTGTAGTTTTTACTATAAAAAACTACTGCTGTGACTAAGACTCTTGGCCCTTCTAAAGGATGTAGGTAGTATGGTGAATGATTCTCAATCACAAACTTCATACCCGTCATAATTATCGGGTTCTGATACCATGAAAAAAAAACAATGATTTTGTTTGTTTGAGAGATCAATTTAATCTGTCATTGCTGCTCTCCTTTTGATGTATACACGGCTAACCCTATAAACAGTACAAGATGCATGGCAAACCCTACCTTTCTGACCAGGCAACCTAACCCAACTAGGAAAAGCAGATAATCGACAGAAGACTCCCTAAGGGGTAATACTAATTCGAAGCATGACCATTCAACAACTGCCTACCGGCCTGACAACTGCGATGATATTTCCCCTTCCCGAAGAGGCAGCCATCCCTTCTTTGATCCTATAATATTGTTCTTCCTGCTTGGAAACGGCTTGATGAGAACTCCTTTAGGGCCAAACTTTGGGCCAGGTGTGCATCTAAAGTAGAACTTGTCTAGTCCTCATATTGCTTCTGTTGAGTTGTTTGCATATGTAAGTACTAATTGCTCTGGTGTCACTTGACAACATGCTAAATTGTGTCTGCTTTCTGCTGCAGGCCTCATGACCAGCGAAAGATACTGTTTTCCTTCAATGGTAATCTGGGGCCAGCCTATGAAAATGGCAGACCGGAAGCTACGTAAGTTCTTCATAGGGACACAATACAAGCGAATGGGATATCTATTTCGCTGACTTTGAATGCGCTTCGTGCACATAGCACGGCATTGAGGGCACACTCCCCCCATGTCCGGAGATGAGGAGTTTTAGCTCTTCAACTGCAGTAGGAGTCGCCAATACTTCATAAGTATTATTTTTTAAATAGTAGTAGATAAATCGCATGCAAATTTGATCAGTGCTCTTAAGTAGGTGAAGCCGAGAGAAGGCAATTACAACAAAATGTTCACTAACATTGTTTGCTGGTACTTTGGGCAATAATAACGTATTTGCTAATAGTTGCAAATATGGATCATGACTCATAACTGAAGCTAGTGAGATGGTACACAATAGTCCAAAAAATGGATGCCTCCAAACGCGATCTGCAAATGCCTAGAAAAGGCTTAGGCTACAGAAAATTTACAAAAAATGGCATCACTTTTGTTGGAATAGTAAATCGTCTTAATTAAGAGAAGGCGATCGCTATTCATTGGAGTATTGAATTGCCTCACTGACTTTTAATATAAGGTGATAAAAATTTTGATTTAGGAAGCATACTTAGATATTACTCCCTACTGAAAAAGCATCATTATGAGGACGAAGACTCACAGTCAAACATTCATGAAAAACCTCTTGAAATCCCTTGTGTGTAGGAAAGAGTTGACTTCTTGGTATGGCCATGCATGCATCTGAGTTCATGGGGTAAAGGTACAACATGCAAAGGTCATAGGGCCGAATTTTTCTCTGACAATCTCTATTAGCAACAACCCCATAAGCCGCCCCCCCCCCCCCCCCCAAAAAAAAGGAAAACCACATCTAAAGCCATGTATGATGATCTAAATGATGATTTATTTGATGGACTCTTCATATGCAGATTATAATTAAGGTGTCTACAGGATTGGCATTTATTGCCAAATTTCATATTTTCATGGTAATAAAGCAGCAAAGATAATTGATTTGTCTGAACTTTTACTTGGATGGTATGTGCAATTTTACATCGCAGAAGGTTCTAGTGTGAGAGAGTAACATATGTATGTGTTAGTTAGGGACCTGAAGCTTGGTACTTGACAAGGGAGGCTACAGTCTTTACTACAGCGAATAAAAATAGAGGCATAAGCTATTTGGTAGTTTTAATTGGCAAATTACTCATTTTGCACGTAAACCCTGTTCACCTTTAATCTTGAGCTCAACTTTCAGTGATCCATGTGTTGTTGGAAAGCTTCCTAAAAAAGGAGCCTAACTAGATCATGTGAATGGAATGAGGATGCATTAAAGACTCCTTAGGCATCATTGTCCTGATGTTTGGCCAGTAACAGTGGGGGTTGATCATTGGGCTCTTGAAAATGTCGATATTTATATGTCCCTGGAGTTGCCCAGAACTGCTCTGATCAGTGCTTCCTATATGGATCCTGCTCTTTGTGCGACTTAAAGAATTGTTTTCAGTGGTTGTAAAATTCATTTCATTCATTTACATTTGACAGATTCCTCTTATTTCTTAAACTATACTTGTGCTAGGTACTTGACAGTTGTGCATGGGCACAGGCACTTGGGCACTGAACATCAAGCCTAAGTTCCACAGAATTTTTCAAAAAACATCGAATTTAACATTTGGGCATGCACCTATATCAAATATTATCCAGAGTGTCATTTAACATGGCTTGTAGTGTCAATGGTTTCTTCACCTTCTAGTTTTCATTTTAAGAGAAATTTAATCTTTGTTCAGATATAGCATGGGTATTAGACAAAAGCTAGCAGAAGAATTTGGTTCAAGTCCCAGCAAGGATGGGAAGCTGGGTAGGTGATACAGCAACCAACGAGCAAAGCATCAGATGTCTGAGCCTCAGATTTCAGTTGTTGAGTCAATAGCTACAGGAGAAGGGGCGCTAACACAATGTTGAGCTTCTGAGACAACACCGCCAAGTAATAAAATAGACATGGTACAGGAAATAGACCACCTTTTTTTCAATGCTAAGTAACAAAAGAAAGGCATAATTACATAGGCTCTCAACCAGAAATGGATAGAATATGCAAATGCTGGAGGTGCTTTGAGAAAGTACTCAAAGTAGGACGAATGGAAAGTAGAAGTCAACCACAAGCAGAGAGAATTTTTTTTTTTAAAAAAACATTTGGATCATCGATGAATATCCTAGGATTATGGCTTTCAAGCAGAAGGGGTGAACCTAAGGACTGTTTCCATACTCCACATAATTAGCATTGACATATCATATCTATCTCTCTTATCTCGGATCTCCAAACTACCAAATCTGTCAAAAAACTGTCATCCAAGTCAGCTAAACACATAGATTTGGATAATCTCGAAACAAATATAACGCAACAAAAGAACTAATTAAAATGCCAGAAGGAGAAGTTTGCTAACTTTGGTTTCTCCAGAGGGCAGCGCCCTCCCCCCCCCCCCCCCATTAAAAAAAAAAAAAACTTTGTGGTCAAATAGTTGAGGAAAAGCTTAAAACATCTCCTTAGTCTATAAAATGTCAAGCAAGAACACACCAAATGTGGTTGGCCAACAATCTCACACATAGGTTGATTTTGTAGGGTGTTCCCTCCTAATGGAGGAAAAATGAAACAATTTAGCTGGGCCTACTCTCTTCTCTTTCCATACAAGCTTAACAGGCGTACATTCAGCTTCATTACCTGTCCTTGAGTTAGCTGAAATAAGAGCTTAAAAGAAAAGGAAACTTTTTATTTCATATCTGACTTAGAAAAAAGAGGACGAGTAGGAACTTCCAGAGTTAAAAGACCCAACAAGGACTAAGATCATGCAAATAGAGTCTGCCATCAGTGTAAAACACTTCATCAGGGAAAGAACAATGTGTGTCGCTGTTGTTGATAGGACTTTAGGTGATTCTGCTCATCCTTGTGACTGCAAATGCTAATTAGAACCGAAAATCTGGAATCACCCTGACAATGCCAGTACGACAAGAGCAAGTATTAAGTAGTGCCATTAATGAAATGAAGAAAAAATAGATGTGAACAGAACAACAGGAATTCTCATACATAAATATGATGCAGGAATTCTCATACATAAACATGATGTAAAATTGATACATACAACCAAAAGCCCATCATTTAACAGTTGGAAAAACTGCTAATCATTTGAACAGCAGAAAGCGACCGCCCATCCATTTCGAATGATAATCAGTTTCTCACCATTAATTAAAGATTAAAGTAAGGCTATCATTGTGCTATCCATGATTCTAGCCCGCAAAATATCCTTGGCATCCCAATATAATAATTATGCTTTAACGATCTAAATTTCAGAAAAATAGAAATTTGTAAATAACGGACCCCTTAGAAAAAGAAAGAAAGAAAGAATCCAAAATTTGGTGCAAAAAAATGGTGCACTGTATCATCACGGTCTCTTGAGCTGCTTGGCTTGAAAGCTCAAAGAAATTCTCCGGGGCACAAAAAAGTCACCAAAATAGACGTGTGATAGTGATTTCCCAACTCTCATTTATTCCCTACAGCAAGAAATATATAACAAAATTATACCCACCAGGCTAAACCAGCTCAGTATCTACCATGTGAAAATTCAAAAAATTGTAAAATATAAACTTTAAAAGCCTTATCCCATTGATCATCAAAAGTTCCCGAAAAATCTTGTTGAAAAATTCCGCCTTTCACGAACTCTCTTCCTAAACCTTCTTTTTTTTTTTTATGGGCCTCAAAAAGCTGTTCGATTTGTTACGCATAATCAACTAATTTCCAGAAAAAGCTGTTGAATGATGCTCCTAAATAACTGAGATATGTTCCTAACTTTTAGCTAGCAGTTACCATAGTGGTTTCTTAAATTTTCAGTTTTGATATTTCTTTATTTAGGCATTGAGTTGTTAGTGAGTCATGTAGCCATATCCCTATTAGTTGCTGTTTTTAGCTGAGTCTATTTCGTCTAGTACTATTTATATTATCATGTTCTTCAGTTTATGAGATATGAACAATAGCTTCAGTTTCTATTTCCTCAATTCTCTTCCTCTGCCCCAATAAATTTTGGTATCAAAGCAACATCTTTTGAGTTTGAAAGGCACGTGCAGCCCTCCCTCAAAAGAAACCAGGTTAGATCTTTCATTCGGAAAGTAAAGTAAGATACAGCAATCATAGAGAGAGTCTAAACATCCCAAACCATCAAAAACTGTGCTAAGCCATGGGCCCATAGCAACCAACAACATCAACTCTTGCTATCAATCTCAATTGCCTATGGTCAAGGGTGAAAAAGACCACCTTTGGAGTTTGGAAATGGAAACCATGTTCAAGTCCCAGTAACCATGGGATTTGGCAGAGAGTGGGTACATGAGCCATACTCGGCACTAGCTTAACCCAATCAACAGTTAAGGCGGACTCGGAAGAAGGATGCAAAAGCCTAGTTTCTCATCCAATCAGCACTGGAAGATGAAATTTTCCCCCGAATCGCCACAGTAACAAGTGCTCAAGGAGCATAGGAGACACTCAAGAAAGAGTTTTTTGGTGAAAAGAAGGTAATCATAGTTAAACTACAATCCCTTAGGCGAGAATTTGAGACTTTAGCCATGAAATCGAAAGAACCTGTGAAAAGGAGGATCTCTCTAGAGTATCAGCAATTGTAAGCCATATGAGAACATATGGTGAAAGTCTCAGTGATGAAATTATTGTCAGTAAGGTGTTGAGTAGCTTAACCTCGAATTTTGATCATGTTGTTGCGGCCATTGAGGAATCCAAGGATCTGTCTTAATACAATTTTCATGAGTTTATGGGTTCACTCTTAGCCCATGAGGTAAGGATCAATAGGCCTTCTGATAAAGTAGAGGAAAAGGCTTTTCAGATGAAAGGGGAGACCAACAAGACCAAGCAAGAAAATTCAGGGGTGAAAAACCGAGGCAGAGGAGGCTACTATGGTAGTGGACGAGGACGAGGACAATCGGACGGAAGAAGCAATGTTCAGTGTTGTTATTGCAAGAAATTCGGGCATAAAGAGTTCAAATGCTGGACAAAATAGAAGGATGAGCAGAAGAATGCCAACCTTACTGAGATGGTTCAAGAGGATAATCACTTGTGAATAGCCCAATCTCATGTGGAAACTGCATCCAATCATGTTTGGTTCATTGATAGCGATTGCTCGAATCAAATATGTGGCGCAAGATCGTTGTTTAAGAAGTTGGATGAGTCACAAAAATCCGACGTTAAGCTTGTGAATGGCACATCCATCAATATTGGAGGTCAAGGTACTGTTGCTGTTAATACCTCTGATGGTAACGTTCACTATATTCACGATTTCGGTATGTGCCCTCTGTTGCTCACAATCTTTTGGGTGCTGGTCAATCGATGGAAAATGGATATCCAGTCCCGTTTGATGATAATATTTGCACTGTTTGAGACCAAAAAAATGGACAAAAACTGTTTGCGGTTCAAATGACAAAAAAAAGAATGTTTCCCTTTAATGTATATGAGATAAATGAAAGTTGCATGTTAGTTGCCCAGAGAGGTTCTGATATAGCATATTTGTGGCACTTGAGATTTGGTCATTTGAATATTAAAGGATTACAATTATTAGGCAACAAAAATATGGTTGTTGGGCTGGCTAAGATTAGTTCACTTCTGTTCTATGAGAGCTGTGTTTATGGCAAACAGTGCAGACCTTCGCTTCCTGTAGGCAAAGCTTGGAGAGCCATCAATTGTTGGAGTTGATTCATGTCGATTTATGCGGTCCCATGTCGGTTGAGTCTCTAGGTGGGAGTCGATATTTGCTGCTCTTTACTAATGACTATAGTCGTATGAGTTGGGTGTGTTTCTTGAAATAAATCTGAAACATTTGAAAATTTCAAAAAATTTAAGGTTTTTGTAGAGAAACAAAGTGGTTGTCAGATCAAAACTTTTGAACAGACAGAGGTGGCGAGCTTACTTCAAAAGAATTTAACACCTTCTGTGAAGAGTATGGTATTCATAGGGAATTCATAGCACCCTACACGCCAGAGCAGAACGGTGTAGCGGAGCAGAAAATCGGATCGTTGTTGAGATGGGAAGAAGCATGATGAAGGCAAGGGCAGCTCCTAAGAAGTCATAGGCATAGACAGTAGTAACAATAGTATATCTTCTGAATCTTTCACCCACAAAAGCAGTTTACAATCGTACTCCATATGAAGCTTGGAAGGGTAATAAGCCCAACGTAAGCCACTTACTAGTTTTTGGTTGTATGGCTTATGTTATGGTACACTCACACTCATGTTGTAAACTAGATGAGAAATCTTAGAAATGTATTTTTATTTGATATAGCACTCAGTCCAAAGCTTATAAATTATATAATCATGTGAGTGGCAAAGTGATAATAAGCAGGGACGTAATATTCGATGAGACTACAAGTTGGGATTGGGGTGAAGAACAAGTATAGCTAGGTGTTCTAATGGAAGATTCTTCATTCAAAAAGCTGATTTTGACCCTACAAATGTGACCGCAAGTTCGCCCACTAGTGCACCTACAAGCTCACGAGCAAATTCTCCAACAAGGTCACCAGTAAGTTTGTCTGATAGAATAGTGTCATCGAGTGACGAGGAGCCCTCAGCCATGCATATACCATTACAAAGGTCAACAAGGGATAAAAAGCAGAAACCCAAATATGCTGCAAATCTATGTACTTCCAGTTCTTTTGCCCTATACGTGTCTGGGCCCACAAGTTATGTTGAAGCAACGGAAGCATCATAATGGCAGGAAGCAAGAAATGAAGAAATGAGGGCAAATTGAACATAATAAGACATGGGAATTGGTGGATTTACCAGAAGACAAATCTCCTATTGGTCTTCAGTGGGTGTTCAAGCTGAAGTATCATAAAGATGGTAGCATACAGAAGTACAATGCAAGGCTTGTGGCCAAAGTTATGCACAACATCAAGGTATTGACTTTGATCAAACATTTTCACCTATTGCTCACTTTGAAACGGTGAGAACGCTACTGTCTCTTGCTGCTACATTGAAACTCCCTGTTTATCAATTTGGTGTAAAATCTGCATTTTTGAATGACAATTTAGAAGAGGAAGTCTATGTTTTATAGCCTAAGGGGTTCATTATTAAGGGAAGTGAAGACAAGGTTTGCAGGCTTAGTACAGTTCTTTATGGGCTTAAACAAGCCCACGAGCTTGGTACAAAAGGAGTCATTCATATTTTCTGGAAAATGGTTTTGAAAGAAGCGAAAATGAACCAACTTTATATGTGAAAAGGCATGATAATGGTGAATTCTGCATTGTGTGCATTTATGTGGATGATATTACTTATTTTGGATCCTCCAACATATTAGTTTTTGAATTCAAAAAATTGTGCATGAAGAAGGAGTTTGAAATGACAAATTTAGGTGTCCTGCACTACTTCCTTGGACCTTAGGTGAAGCAAGTTGAAGATGGAATTTTTTTATCCGAAGAAAAGTATGCAAGAGATCTTCTTTCTAGGTTTGGGATGCTTAATTGCAAAGCTGCTACTACTCCCATGAATTCAAATAAGAAACTACAGCTTGAAGATGGCACAGGGGCTGTTGAACCAAGTATTTACAGGAGCTTGATTGGTGGGCTGAATTATTTGACAAACAATCATCCTGGTATAACATTTTCTGTAAGTGTGTTGTCGAGGTTCATGCATAATCCCACCAAACAACATTTTCGAGGGGTAAAAAGGGTGTTAAGATATGTTGATGGAACTATGAATTTTTGAATTTGGTACTCCGGTAAATTAGATTTGGTGTTGTTTGGGTATTGTGATAGTGATTGCGTAGGTTGTACATATGACAGAAGGAGTACGTCAGGGCATATCTTTAGCTTAGGTTCTAGAGCAATCTCTTGGAGTTCAAAGAATCAAGATGTAGTAGCTCTTTTATCGTCCGAAGTAGAGTATGTAGCTGCAACTTTGGCAGCCTGTCAATATGTTTGGTTGAGAAAGTTACTAGCTGACATTCGGTGTAAGCAACATGAGGCAACAACTATGTTCTATGACAATGAGGCTACTAGTACAATGACAAAGAATCCAGCATATCACAGCAGGACAAAGCATATTGACATCAGATATTATTTTATTCGAAGTCTTGTTGCAAAAGGAGAAATAGCATTATGATTTTGTGGTACCAATGAACAAGCAGTCGATATTCTGATCAAGTCACTTCCACAAGCTAAGCATGATTATTTTAGACTCAAATTTAGAGTATGTGATTTTGAAGTAAGGGGAAGTGTTGAATGATTCTCCTAAATCACTGGGATGTGTTCTTAACTTTCAGCTAGTAGTTACGGTAGTGGTTTCTTAAATTGTCAGTTTTGATATTTTCTTATTTAGGCATTGAGCTATTAGTGAGTCATGTAGCCATATCCCTATTAGTTGCCCTTTTTTAGCTGAGTCTGTTTCATCTAGTATTATTTATATTATCATGTTCTTCAGTTTATGAGATATGAACGATAGCTTCAATTTTTGTTTCCTCAATTCTCTTCCTCGACCCCAACAAAAGCGTGGGGTAACATTTTAAATAATTCAAGTAAATAGTGACAAAAAGGGATTCTTTTTGAAAAACGGGACCTGTTGAATCAAACGTTGACACCAAATGAGAAACAAGCGCAAGAAATTAAGTGAAGAACAAAGGCTACCTTCACAGTAAACTCAGAATTGCAAATTAGCAGCTGGGATTTGATAGACGTAGCAGAGCCCAAGTGAAGAGCAGCCCATCGTACCGTTCAATTACTGCAAGATTAGAAATGGAGTTTTATTAAGTTTGAACTTATGCATAAGCTACTTGAAGAACACAAAGCAACAAGCAAAAATCTCATAGAGAGAGAGTGTGCATGCATGAGGGGCGAGACGAGGCTACTTGGGCCTCAGTCAAATGGAAAAGAAAGGTGTGTTCGTCTCCTACAACCTTGATAACTAAAGAGAAATTTACAAGGTAGTCAGCCTTCAAATGTGGGGCAACAAACTCATTTTTTTGGCAATAGGTTGGTGTTGGTTTTGGAAAAATGAAGTGGGGGAAGTGGAAGTGGAGGCGAAATTACGAGAGTACCCTTGTTTAAGTGGGGGCTTTGACTGTCAAGGTAGAGAGGGAGAGTGAAGCAATTGTGGAGAGACAAATGTGAAGCTGCCTTTGCCAGTCACAAGTCGAAGAACACAGACGAAGAGTGGGGCTTATTTAGCAGCAGAAGTGTGAAGAAGAAGAAGAGGAGCACAACAAAGTGAGAAAGAGAAGAAGAGCAACGAAGGTAGTGAGGAAGAAGAAGTGCAGTGTGGCGAAGGGACGGTGGATGAAGGAGTGGTCGGGGAGCTAGTGAGGAGGAACAACAGTGCAAGAGGAAGAGAGGAAGGTGGTCACGGAGGGCCTTGCAAGAACGCATGGTGGAGCGTAGGAGATAGTCTGCTATGGGTGAATTAAAGGTATGTGCTTGTAATGAAGTGATATATGAGAAAAAATTTGTAGATGTTGTTTCAGTTGGTCAGTATAGGTGGTGATAAAGATGGCATCGTGCATGTGAATGTCCCAAAATTGGGGAAAATTTTCTTTCATTTCAGTGGTCTATGGGTTGGGAAGGGTTGTTAACGGTAAGCTCATGTGCATGCATTTTGGGATACGTAACAAGGTTCTTATGTCAACCATGATAGACAGTGGACTTCAGTAGGGTACACATTGTAACCATGTGAAATGCCTTATACGACTAGGACAATAATGACAACAACCTAATTTTTCAACCTAAGAATGGGAGGACGTAGTGTGACAGTGATGTAATGCATGGGTATGGATAGACATGGACAAGTAGCTGGGTGAACAGAACACACGGTGTGATAGGTGGTGGTAAATTGTGTTGCACTGTAACTAGGTTGTATACTTGTTGTTAGTGTCAACTGTGTGTTGTGTGGGTACATATGTATGTCACAATAATATTGTCTGTACAGCAGGGAGGTATACGTCTTGTTGTAGTGTTCATGTGTTGAGATTGGAGTGTAGTGGGGGTTGGGTGCCATTGGGGAAGTCAGACAGGGATAATTTGTGTAAGTGGTGGGCAGGTAGTATGGTTGGGTAGTAGATTAGGTTTTTTGTAATGGGGTGGGGGAAGGTGAGATGAACAGTTGTGGGTAGACAGTAAGCTTACAGATCAATACTGTAGTACTGGTTAACATGGCTGTGTTGGGCGTATACCGTCGTAGGCATAGTGAACTAGTTGGGTAAGACCGTAGGGACAATGGTTGGGACGAACTCATGTACTTGTGTTGCGCCAATGCTCGGCATGAACAAAGTACATGACTAAAGGTTCGCTTCATCTGACATGCAGGGTACAGGGTGTAACGTTGGGCGTTGATTGGAAAGAGGGTATAATGTAACGGCCCAAAGCCAAAATCATGCTAATTATCTTCCGTTATATTAATTAAAAATTAATCAAGTTGGGCGCTACATTTTGTTTTAGTACTTTATATATATGTATGTCTATTTATGCAATTGCAGGTTAAATTGGTAAAGTGGCCTCAAAATAAATTTTTAGTTATACTACTGAATGATTCATTCAAATGCTAATAAATACTTGAACAATACCTAGACAAAAATTAGCCTAGTTATCAAAGGGCTAATTTTGCGAACGATAACGATAATAATGATAATAGTATATACAAATATAGCAACAATGCAACGATAGGGCCTGTTCATTTTCAGCGTTTTGGAAGAATTATTAGCAGGTTGAAGCAGGTTGGAGTAGATTTGACCAGCAGTTAGCAGGTAAGAGTGGGTAACAGCAGGTTTGAGTAGGTTGGAAGCAGGTTTGAGCGTTTTTGTTGTAATTCTTCTAATGTTATGATTGTTGATGATAGTTTATGTTGAATATATCACATTTTTGTAACAATTACTGTGTAATAGATTTACAAAAATAATGTGATAGAAAAGTTAAATATCACCGTAATACATTACCAAACGTTAGTCTATGATAACCATATACATTTCTTTATAACTAAAATTAGCATATATTTTAATTATTGTTTCTCGATGTTGAAATTATATTAGCCTTTGTATCTCTACATTCATTCATCGCTTGCTTGTTTCGCGCATCATATAACCCAACATTAGGGATGATTGTAATGTTTGCTGGCATTGGTAAAATTGGTATCCCTTTTTCATGCATTTGGATGAAGTTGTGTAACGTGCAATATGATATAACTATATCAATTTGTTATTATCTACTCACGGGAGACATTATGTCCTTGAAGATCTTTCAAGTATTCTTTAATACTCTAAATATTTTCTCAATGAGGTTGGAGCAAATAGGAGCGAGTTAGAGCCGGTTGGAGCAAGTTAAAGCAGGTTGGAGCAGGTTTGAGCAAGTTTAAGCAGGTTTACTAGCAGGTAGTAGATTTGAGCAGATTGAAGCAACTTCGAGCAGGTTGGAGTAAGTAACAGGTGTAAAATGTTGAAAACGAACATGCGCTAATAATCTAAGTAATATGTATATAAAAGAAGGAAAGGAAAAATAATTTAAGATCAAAATGTCTTCTTCTAAATTTTACATCAAAGGATGTACATTTTAATTCATTTTAGCCAAAAAAATAATAAGCCAACTATTTATAAATTCATATGTGGTTAATAAAAATAAAAAAGGAAGATTAGAATTAACATGGAATAATCAAGATCATAAGCTAGGTGTTCAAAACTAAAATGGGTCAAAAAAAAGGAAAAAGAAAAAAAGGTCAAAACTTAAAATAAACCAAATAAACTCAAATTCCCTACCACTCCTTTATGAGTTCTTAAAGTGCTTTGCCACTGTACTTTTAGTTTTAATCGCTTTTGCCATCGTACTTTATTTTTATCGTTTATGCCATTTTAGAATATATCATGGTTACAAATGTCATTTATGGCGTAACTTGACCGGCAATAAAAAGTAAAAGGCTTATTTTGTCATTATTATCTTTACTTTAAGGTGTAATTATCAGATAAGAGTAAGAGATTCCTCTTTTAACAATCTCTCATCTCCTGTGCTCTCTCTCCCCCCCTGAGTTTACCATCACCATGCCTTGAACTTGGAGTAAAGGTGAAGATGGAGGTTAGCACAGAGAAAGAAATTAAACTTTTAGCATAGGAAATACATTACGTCAGGTTTTTTAGGATAGATTTTTGGGCTAGCCTCAATTTATCTCTCTCGCTCTGCTTTTCATCATTATTCAGTGTTGCTGATTTAGGAATTTTACCGCTTTGTTATAAGAAATCAATTTCATGGGTGTTGTTGCTATTGTTTTCTTCTTCTTTGATTTCATTGTTGCTTTTGATTGTTTTGTTCTGGGTTTTGTCCATCGTTCATTCCCCAGCCCAACCCCCTTCCTTCTTCATCTTCTTTGTTTTCGGATGTTTTATTGCTCCATTGACTTCATTACTCGAGCCGGCAAAAATGGTGGATAAGGTTGAGCTTTTACGCCAGAATGCCTACAGCTTTCTCTTCTACTATTTTTGCTGTGTTTTTTCTCTAGTACTTCGTTTTAAGATTTCTCGTCTGTGTCTCTATTCTGGATACCACAATGGTAGTTGGATTTCTTCAACTTACTTCAAAAGTTATTTGCTTCAAAAGTTGTGAATTTTTCTTCAATTAACTCGAAAGCAGTGGTATTGTGATTGGTTACAATTTGAATTTTCAATAATTAGACTTGTTACTAGGTTTGTTCTGTTTAGATTCTAGCAATTCCTCAAGGAATCCATAGCATAGAGAGAGGGAGAGCCATGATCGTTTTTTTTTTTTTTGGTTTTTTGCTTTTTTTGGCATAAGAAAGGCGAGTATACAAATTAGGAAGCTGTTTTTTTCTAAGATCATCATCAGGGATAATACAAAGCAGATCCTTGTGCTAAATATTATTTTTCTTAGAGCATGTACAATAGTGGGGAGGATTTTTGGCTCACCGGTGGGGGCCTATCATTGCCACATCAACCTTCTCTCCAATTTTTTACCTTACAAGCCTCACTTTCTCCAATGTTTGGCTCACTATTTTGACTCACCAAATAAAATAATACCCATGGACCCACACCCCAACACACAACTACTTTTTTAAAATAAAAAAACAAAATACAATAAAACTAATAAAAAAACCAAAAAAAAGAAAAAAGGGGAAGGGGGAAGGCTTCCCGCAGAGAGCCGGCTCGCGAGCCTACCCCCTGAGCAAACCACTGCAGCTTGCCGGGCCAACCTTTATCCGCTCCCCTTAATTTTTGGCCCACGAATCAACCATTATACATGTATTTGATAAGGAGAGAGAATAGTGTAATTGTGACCGGAAATAAGAGAGGGGTGAGAGAGATAGAGAATTAGTAGAGAGAGAGAGGGGGAGAGGAGGGGGTTAGTTAAAGGAAGGTCATGTCTTTTATCTGCTAACAACTGTTAAAGGAAAAGAAAACTAATAAAATCAGCATCCACCTGCTAGCGCCCCGTCAAGTGAGGCTCTGATGACATTTGTCAATGAAATGTATTTTCACAATGGCATAAATAAATGATAAAAAAGAGGGTACGGTTGCAAAAATGACTAAAAATAAAAGTACGATGGAATGCCGATGCAAGAACTCTGTTTTTTTACTCCCAGACCCATCAACTCCCCAGGGCCGAACAGACCCCTTTTCCCCACGGTTTCTTCCACTCACTGCCCAGCGCACGCACGCCAGCCCCGCTGGTCGCCGGCCACCCAACGCACCACCCAGTCGCCGCCAGCCTTGCCTCCAGTGCCACCTTCTCAACCGCCCCTTCTTCACCGCTTTGGGGTGTGTTCATGTGTGAAAGGTGTGAAACCCCAATCTTCCATAAACTCAAATTTCACTTGTTAATGATTAAATTTTGATATTAAATGGTGTATATAGCTTTAATGAATGCTAGTTGTAATTTCTCGAGTTTGGATGTGAAATTATATTGGGGGGAAGCTTGAGGTTGAGGATGGACATGGTGATGAGGGTTGGATGTTGGGTTGTGTAAAAATTTAGCTTGCTTATGTTACTTTTGTGTTTGGATTAATTTTAATTAATTTTTGCAGGAAATTGATGAGATTTACATATGTTGAATGGTTGCGTAGTTGCCATGGATATGGTGGGTTGGAGGTTGTATATGAATTTTAGTTTGCTTATAATGATTTAATGGTTTATAGATTTGTTTAATGAATAATTGAATGAGATTAGTGGATTATATATGATGGGTGTATGTGTTGTGGTCATGAGTGGGTGCTTAGGGTTTAGATGTTTGGGTTAAATCTAGGCTTAATTATGTTGATTTGATAATGTTTAAATAAGTTTTGGTGGTAATTGTCACTTATATGTATAAGGGTGATGTGTTGGATGCTTGTATGTAAGTGTTGATGTCGTAGGCATGGCAATTTAGGGGTAAATAGTTGGGTGAAGTTAAGTTTAATTGGGTCGCCTTAATAATGTTTAAGTAAATATTTGGTAATGATTGAATGAACATAAGGAGATATATGTATATGTGCAATGTGGTTGTTTAAGAATATGACATGACCTAATTTCTAAGTGAGGGTGAAGGAGAGGAGAATGGAGGGAGATATGGTGACTTTGAATGTTTGAAAATCATGAACTAAGTGTGGGGTTAGTTTGATTATAGGATTCGGTTATTGAAGGAAGAGTTGTTTAACTAATACTACGGGTAGTTTACGACTAAGAATGAGAGGGAAAGAATTGAAGAGATGTGTTTGTTGGAAGGGATTTTAGTTGATTTTCCTTGATAACATCTTGACAATTATTTGGGCGTTTAAATGAGTTGAATATTTTTGGGTTGATTAGTATAACTAGGCCATTTGCCAAGCTTGAGTTTTGTGCTCAGGTCGAATGTGCATCTAATTGTGTGTGGAGGAACTAATGAATACCTGTATGACTGGAACTAGCAGGAGAAACGAAGCGAATACATCTCGGCTCGAACCCGGAAGCAAGCACGTAACATCCCTTGAACCGTATCACAATCAATTAATCTAGACCATAATGACGTTTACCAACGATACAACAACTAGAGAGAACAATAATAATAATAATAGTAGCACTAAATTGTCAAGAAATAAAATGATACCAAATATTACTAATGGTTTTTGTAGAATGCAGCTATTTTTATTGGAATCCCTAAATATTTGGGTTAGTAATCTTGATTGAGATAAAACGTGGAAGGAAAAAAAAAAAATTAACCTTCAGGGACGACCAATTCCTCCAATCATTGCAGCTAGCTGCCCACTTCGAATACCCATTTTGGAGTTCACCTTGGCGGCTTTTCTGTGAGACTCTCTCTCTCTCTCTCTCTCTCTCTCTCTCTTGCTTGAGTGCAACTGGGCAAGTCTTCTTTAAAATTCTGATAGAGTGATACGAGTCTTCCATGCTTTACTTTATAGGGCGTTTGGGTGATATTCAATTCATAAATTCTCTCTCTACCTGAAAATTCAATTGAAATTTCACCCATTTGTCGTTCCAGTCAACAATTGCAGATCTTCAGATCAGTTTCCCATTGATTCCTATCATATGTTTGCTGTACGTCTCCTCACTACTTGCCCTGTTGCTGCATTTGTGATCTAGCACCTGTTTTTTTTGCAAATTTTTTGCTGATTTTCTGCAATTGAGATGTATTTAGAGATGCCCATGTAGACAAATTGACTTTTTTTGGAGTAGTTGTGATGTGGGTTTGGTACATGCTTTTTGGGTGTGAGTTGTCATCAGTTGCAGATCTAGACTTTCGTATCAGAGGTGTCCAACTACGAACATTGGTTGGCTCCACTTTGCTATTAATGCACATTCATTTCCCCCATATCTTCAACACTCATTAATATTAGAACTAACTCCACTACGACTTATATTACTTATATTATTTTCTTCGCCTTTTTCAGGTTGTTTCTTTTTCAAGTATCTTAAATTTGAATTGGATCAATCCATGTGAAACTTTAAAAAAAGGGAGAGAGAGACAAACTCAGCTATAGCATCAAAACAAACCCACAGGCACTGCATCATTCATTACCTAACCACAAATTTATTCTGATAAAGTTCACAGTTTTCCTTTCCAACAATAACAAAATCTGTAATATGCAACATTTTCTCTAATTTTTTTCATTCTCCCCTGACACCACAACAATCAGTTCAGTATGAATCCCAACCAACTTATTTCTTCACCAAGCAAATAAGCAGTTGCAGTTTTACAGACACAAATAAGCTGGCATTTATTATCAACTAATTAAATCAAAAACCACATAAACATACCATTCAATTCCAACTTTCGCAAATCAACACTATAAATAATCAACCAAACATAGTTATACAATACAAACAAAATTGCTCAATAGAAAATCAAACCATCCTCTCCAAACGCAGCAAAGCCTAGCTGATAGAATCACTAACAGTGTAAGAATTTTCTTAAAAAACTGATAATAGATGAAGTAATTGAGATCTATGTGGTGAAGAAAGCGATATATCATAGATAGATTCAGATAGGGAAAAAGAGTGAGCCTAAAATCTATCAACAAATTCAATGAAATTCGTACATCAACACAACAAATAATAATGGGAGGACAGAGAGAGAGCATTGGATACCCGAAATCGACAATACTGTTGAAGTAAACTCGAACAATACCCCCAGATATGACGCTTTAACTTTTCTTCTTCTGCTTTTTGGCTTTTCAATCCTTACTAAGACGAACAACTCTCAAAAAAAGTATATTGTAAAAATCTCTAGAAGCCATCAAATTTTCATACCTAGAAAACTTATTTATACAATATTGTTCAATTTTGAAACCTTGACCTGGGTTGTGCGAGTTGACGGCACGGCTTTGTTGTGAGCTCTATTCCGATGGCCGGTGGGGGTGTGGTGCTGACTGCTGCGGCGCTGAGATCTGGGTTACTGGGTTTGTAATGCCCTCTTAGAGGAACTCGCCTACTTGTATGAATTTTGGATGTTACTGAGTTTTTGGCAGACTAATTGATTTATATTTTAAGAATTTTGCTGTTTAATGGTTTACATATTAGATTAATTTGTCATTTAGTGTAATCTGTGGATTTGAAACTCATTATGAACTTGGGACTTAGTGGCAAATTGGTTTCATTTGTGATCGAGTAAATCTTTAGAATAGTTATGGTTTAGGTTAGTTTACGTTTTTGGAAGACTCAACGAAACTGATGAACATAAGATGCAATAGTGGTGCCCTGGCTTAACCTGATTATTAAGTTGGAGAAGGAGTTTAATGGGGATTTCATTTTATAATTTTTTAGTTGTGAAAATAAAAAGGGTTTGTATTTTGATATATGAATGAACTAGTGAGTAGAGAGCTTCTGTTTGCTAATAGCAGGATATCCTGTGATGTGTACTAGTCCATGTGTTTGCCTTTTCCCCTTGGTGACCATTCTCATACTCTTTTGCTCTGTGTATTGATAGGATGAGGTAAGATGAGCTCTGGAAAAATCAGGATCACAAGGCCATTAATCAGCCTGCTTACTGGTCGTCATACTGCAAGGCGCTTAACCACCAACCTGACTCAGCCACCTCTCCCTGGACCCATTCGTCCCACAGCAAGTAAGCCATTAGCACCAGTCAACCGAGACCATCTCCTGCGTGTTTGCAAAATCCTCTTCTAACAACAGAATTCGCCTGAATCCAAGCTCCAAAAAAACCTTCAGAAAGCTGAATTCAGTCTTGACCAGGAATTTTTCCTCCAGATATGCAACAAATTCCCCATGTCATGGAGATCTGTTTATCGCTTCTACCAATTCACCTTGGCACAACCAGGTTTCATCCACACTTCTGTCACCTACAACAAGATGCTTGATGTGATTGCTAAACCTAGGAATATTGATCTCTTTTGGGAACTACTACATGAAATGGCACGGCAAAAAGTAGCAAATGATAAGACACTTAAGCTTGCTCTTAGAGCATTAGCGGGTGCTAGGGAACTAAAGAAATGTGTAGAGTATTTTCACTTGATGAAGTCTTATGGTTATAGTTATAGCTTGGATACATTGAATAACGTTGTTGAGACTCTTTGCAAAGAAAGGCTTGTTGATGAGGCTAGGCATGTTGTTGTGAAGTTGAAGGATTGGATTTAGCCAAATGGCGTCACATATAAGCACTTAATTTGTGGGTTTTGTGATGTTGGAGACCTGATTGAGGCATCAAGAGTATGGAATTTGATGATTGACAATGGTTTTGAAGCTGACATGGATGCTGTCAATACAATGATTGAGAGATTTTTCAAGGATAATCAATTCGATGAAGGACTAAAGCTCTTTCAAACTATGAGGGTAAAGAGGATGGACGAATTAGGTCTTTCCACTTAAAGCATCATGATCAAATGGATGTGTAAAAGGGGTAAACTATCTCAAGCTCATATTGTGTTTGAAGAAATGCAGAGGAAAGGGATTCAAGCAGATAATACAACTTTAGCATCAATATTGTGTGGGCTCGTGTCTAAGAATAGAGTTCGGGAGGCTTACCTAATAGCGAAAAATATTGAGAAGCCAGGTATAAGCGTGTACCATGCATTGATCAGGGGATTGCTAAAACTGAGCAAGGCAGGTGAGGCAACAGAAATGTTTAGAGAGATGATAAGGAAAGGGTGTGAACCAACAATGCATACCTATACCATGTTGTTGCAAGGGCATCTTGGTAAGAGGGGAAGGAAAGGGAATGACCCTCTCGTCAATTTTGACAGCATATTTGTTGGAGGTCTGGTTAAAGCTGGAAGAGTTCTTGAAACCACCAAATACACTGAAAGAACAATGAAAAGAAGCCTTGAGGTGCATCGGTTTGACTATAACAAATTCTTGTATTACTTCTCAAATGAGGATGGTGCAATCATGTTTGAGGGAGTGGCAAAGAAATTAAGAGAAGTAGGATTATTCGACTTGGCAGACATATTTGAGAGATATGGGAAGAAAATGACTACTAGAGATAGAAGACGAACCAGAGAGGCACCTCAAGAGCTTCCAGTGACTTGACGTTTGGTTTCTCTTGTAAAGTAATGGATTTTACTTTTGTGTGGAGGTTAGCATACCTGAGTCAAGGGCTTGCTTTGGTTAATGAATCCTGGTATTCTGTGGAAGATCCTTATGTAGTTGTTGATTATTTACGAGTGTATGAACTGAGAAGTGAGAACTCCTTCCAATGTTATTTGGATAGTTTATGGTGGCCTGCAAAGCTGGGAAAGTGGAGGGTCGGTGGTTTTGACTGAGATCTTTCCATGCCATTTATGTGGACAAATTCACATTCTCTTGCATCTCAGGACACGTTTAGGCTGTCAGTTGTTAAGTCAGAAATTGAGCTGTTAATTGGTAAGTTTGATGAACTTCCTGGGATATTAATCTGTTCAATTTGTCATAGCTAATTAGCTATTCAAATCGTAATAGGGATGTTGAATGTTGTTGGGCCTTTGACTATTTGCAACTCCCTCTTTCATAATTTCTACAGGTGGCATTTTGCATGCTTTGGTGTAATGTATTCTTTTGGATGACATGTTGATGATCGGCTGGCTTTTCTAGGTAGAGACGTAGAGTCTCGATCAGAAGACTTAGTTAACCATTCTTCAAGTACTTTCAGATTTACATACTTATTGACTTGCTTATAGTCCATCTCTAAACTCCAGTTTTCTGCAGCATATAGAAGTGGTGGCTTATAGCACTTGCAAAGTTTTATGTGACCTGTTTTTCCTTTTTTTAAAGAAGGATACTGGCTATAGTCATGAATTCCTTGTCCCAGTTTTCGAATCAAAATGGTTAAACTTTCCTGTTTACGTTGTGATATCTCAAAGTTGAATTAGATCTCACTTAGCTGACTTGTTGGACCTAAAATAGAATGGATGAACAACTTGATTTTTCTTGATTCAAGAGCGTTTGCATGAATTTTATATTATTGGCTGTTCTTTCAAACCAATTTAGATATGGAACTCCAATTTTACAATAGCACTTTGGAGCCTGCATCTCATGTCTGCTACATCTCATTGGGACAACTGTGTGATACTCACAGAAGATTGGTTCCAAAGTTTTGTACCATCCTTATGCAGAATGTTCAGGGGCGGATCTAAGGTGAGCTTAGGGGTGTCCATGGACACCCCTAACTCAAAAGAGTCTAATTAGCTAATTTGAGGGTTGCATTAATATTATTGGTAGACCCCAAAAAATGGTCCAAAAAAACTCTTGGAGGCTTCGTCCACTTGGTCCCATTTGGACACCCTCAACCCTTTCAATTTTTGTAAATGGACTGGCCCAAATACGCCATAGCTAACATTTCCATTTTTTAAAACACAATTTTTGATGGGTCCCTGCAATTGCGAAAAGACGGTTCATGTGTTCAACTTTCTTCATTTCTTCAACATCCCAGTTCTCAGATCTCCATCCTCTCGCTCTCCTCCACTCAAACCCAGTAACCCAGATCTCAGCGCCACAGCAGTCAGCACCACACCCGTACCGGCCATCGGAATAGAGCTCACAACAGCGGCCCGTGCCATCAACTCGCGCAATAACCCAGGTCAGGGTCTCACATTTGAACAATATTGTATGAATAAGTTTTCTAGGTATGAAAATTTGATGGTTTCTAGAGATTTTCACAATATTCTGTTTCTGAGAGTTGTTGGTCTTAGTAAGGATTGAAAAGCCAAAAAGCTGAAGGAGAAAAATTAACGCGTCATATTTGCGGTTGTTGTTTGAGTTTAGTTCAACAGTACTGTCAATTTCGGTTTCGGGTATCCAATGCTCTTTATCTCTCCTCCCATTATTATTTGTTGTGTTGATGTACAAATTTCATTGAATTTGTTGATAGATTTCAGGCTCACTTGTTTTTCTATCTCGACCTATCTATGATCTATCGCTTTCTTCAGCACGTAGATCTCAATTACTTCATCTGTTATCAGTTTTTCAAGAAAATTCTTACACTGTTAGTGATTCTATCAGCTAGGTTTTGCTATGTTTGAAGAGGATGGTTTGATTTTTGTTGAGATATTTTGTTTGTATTGTATAGCTATGTTTGGTTGATTATTTATTGTGTTGATTTGCGAAAGTGGGAATTGAATGGTATTTTAATGTGGTTTTTGATTTAATTAGTTGATCATAAATGTCAGATTATTTGTGTCTATAAAATTACAATTGTTTGTTTGCTTGGTGAAGAAATAAGCTGGTTGGGATTCATACTGAACTGATTGTTTTGGTGTCAGGTGACAATGAAAAAAAATTAGAGAAAATGTTGAATATTACAAATTTTGTGATCGTTGGAATGGAAAATTGTGAACGTCATCACAATAAATTTGTGGTTTGGTAATGAATGATGTATTGCATGTGGGTTTGTTTTGATGTCATAGCTGAGTTTGTCTCTCTCTCTTTTTTTTTTTAAGTTTTATATGAATCAATCCAATTCAAGTTTAGGATTTTTGAAAAGGAAACAACCTGAAAAAGTCGAAGAAAATAATATAAGTCATAGTGGAGTTAGTTCTAATATTAATGAGTGTCGAAGAGATGGGGGAAATGAAGGTGTATTAATAGCAAAAGTGGTGGCAACCAATGTTCTTAGTTGACACCCTTGATACGAAAATCTAGATCCGCCAATGAAGATGATGCCATCAATGCAAAAGGGGAATTGCTCATGGTCACTGTTGGCTGCTGTTGGTACAATATTAGTGCTGTTCTCTGTTGTTCACATGTTCTTGTTCCGTTCGGGCCCTACATTAGATTACTTTGGTGTAAGGCAAGCTCAAACATCATGTGTTCCAACATACGAATCGACCAGAGGAATAGGGAGCATTCAACGTAACGTGGAGCTCGATTTAGATAATCAGTTCCTTGCTGATCTGCACAATGCAGTTGTTTATCGTGGTGCATGGAAGGCAGAGATTTGACGTTGGCTTTTTGCTTGTGATGCAATTGTTGAAGAAATATGCATTACCGAGGTGGTGTTCCTCCCAAATGAACTGTTGTTGGATGGAGCATCATTTATTAGATTCATTTTAGTTTTGTCAGTTGTGATTGGTTTTCATGTCTGTTTCATCAGAATAGTGTGGATCCTACTCTTACAGTCCTAGATTAATTCATATGAGAAATTTTGATTAGTCTTTGGCAACGTGTGATTTTATGCTGAGTTGTGCTTTTCTGTTGGTTCTGTTGGCAGAAAATTAGTGGGAAGACTTGCAGAAATGATTGCAATGGGCAAGGAGTCTGCAATTATGAATTGGGACAATGTCCATGCTTCCGTGGATTTTAGTGGTTAGTACTCTTCTTTCTGAGAGGTTGGATGCTGGAACTTGTCCAATTTTGGGTTTTTGGTCAATTGATTCATTCTTTAATATGAAGTCTTAGGTCAATATGGCACATGGTGGTGTCTGAAATTAAAACTTTTGTCTTCCTTTTGTTTATTTATTCATTCAGTTTTTACCGTGAAACTGATCAATGCTGGTTACATATTATAGGAGACATAGAAGAAATGCCAAAATCAATCAAGCACATATAAACCGAAGTGTTTATAGTGTCAAAACCACTCAGCTTTTGTTAGGTGGCTAACTAGCTAATGTATATGAATGCTTGATGTGTGAATGTCCAACGTGGCACAAAGTCCCACTTTTCATACTTCACTGAACCCCTCTTGCACCGTGGATAATGAAGACCAATCTTCTTGGATCCTACGTTGATTTTGTAGAAAATGGCTAAAAATAAATTAAGTGTGAGTCAGCCCAATTGAGTTGCCATGATGAGAACATTTTCTTACCGCAAATAGCTTGCTGAACATGAATATGTGATGTTCCTGTGGGAATCATCCTCCCACTTTTGTATTTGTCATGTATCATGTGGGCTAGTGAGCTATAAACAAGATTGTTTGTCCATGGCACAGGCCAAGTATGTTCTGAAGCACTAAATCTGGCATGGAACTACCCTGCGTCTCCAGAACAACTCTATGGCCCATGGGTTGTCTCTATTTGCCCGGCTAGCTGTGACACGACAAGAGCAATGTGCTTTTGTGGAGAAGGCACAAATTATCCAAATCGTCCTGTGGCAGAGGCATGTGGGTTTAAGATCAAGTAAGAAAACTTAAAGAACATATGACACTTTAGTACCCAAAGGCATGGGCAGCTAATGAACTAGTAATAATAATTTACTATCTAAAAGTTTTAAGGGATGAATATCTTAGTCGTTTTTCTTTGTAAATCTTCTAGAAATTGCATTTTGGCCTCAGAATGGGATACTTTTTCTATTTTTACCCTTTTTTGGGCTAATTAAAGATTCCGCACTTCTGTGGTATAAATGGGAATGCAAACTAAGTTCAAATAATGGCTACTAGTGCCATTAGAGTCATTAGAAGAAGTCAAAACATCAAAACAAGTAGGCTTCTTAAAAATTCAACTATTTTTTCCCCTGATCAAGAGTCAGGACAATCCCCCCACCCCCCCCCCCCACGCCCCCCAAAAAAATGGATACTGTATTTTGGAGGTAAAAAAAAAATTTCTAGAAGCTTTTTCCAAGAAAAGGACCATGGTATTCATGCCATAAAACTTTGGGTGGTGAATTACTATTATTGCGAATAGTGGATTAAGTTATTAGGTGACCATGTCTCAAGGTACTAAAGTGTCAAATGTTCAAAGTCAAAACATAGTTGACTGTCTAGATTTACTTAGTCCATGAACATCACCTAATTTGCAACATCCCTGCATTTTGCCAGGTCAAGATCTGAACCTGGAGTTCCAATATTGACTGATTGGGGCAAGCCTGATATGGATGCACTTACCACAAATAGCAGTGTGCCAGGTTGGTGTAATGTGGACCCAGAAGAAGGCTATGCTGGAAAGGTGAAATTCAAAGAGGAATGCCACTGTAAATATGATGGACGCACTGGGAAATTTTGTGAAATACCTGTTTATCCACTTGCATCAATCAGTGCTGTGGTCATGGCCATTGCTGTGGTGGATTTTGTCAGGTATAGAGATTTCTTCTCTCAATAGTCCCCCCTCTTGAGCTTTAGCATTTGAAAGACCTTCATTATGCAAACATTTGTAGCTACTTCTACCCTCGGAGTGTGAAATTGAGATTACCAAGTAGAAGGCATTAAAGGAAGTAGGCTTTCGGAAGTCAGAATTCTGGAAGCATATTAACAAAATGGATGCTTGAGAAAGAGCTGGAAGATAACATACTCGGTGGTGTTTATGGCTGGGAGAGATACCATGGAACACTATATTTGCCACCATAAGCCAGGTAGATGCTCATTCTTTTTGTATTTGACTGGATTGATGAGCCCCTTTATCTAGGAGATTCCTTAATGCCTCCCATCGTCGTTCTGTTTGCCTATTTCTTCTCCTTCTTACCCCCTGGCACCAATAAGCAGCCTGGTGAGGTATTGGTATTGAATATTGATATGCACCCTATCTTGCGACTCATATAGTTCTATTTGTCATCAGTGTCACAAGGGCTGGTATGGAGTTGATTGCAGTATTCCATCAGCCTTCTCATCCATAAGGGATTGGCCTCGATGGCTACGTCCAGCTCAAGTTGATATTCCTGGAAATGCAGATCTTGGAGAAAGTATTGCCAGCCTTAATGCTGAAGTTATGAAGAGAAGGCCTCTGATATATGTTTATGATTTGCCCCCACAAATTAACAGCTTGCTTCTTGAGGTGAGTAAGCATACTATCTTAGCTCTGGATTTTGGAGATATAAGCTTGCCTAAACTTTATGCTATGATGTAGGGAAGGCATTTCTAATTTCATTGCATAAACAGACTCTACGATGGTAGAAATGCTGCTTTCTGGACAGAACAGTTGTATGGTTCTCGGGTATTACGTAATTTAGAGCTGTATTATCAGTCTGTGTTCTATAAAACATGACAAACTTTGGTAAGTAAAATTTTAAGCAGTGTCATTGGATATTGTCTTTCTGTCAACTTCTGAAATGGAATATTGCTTTTTCTATTATAATAACAAAATTTGACTATAGGGTTGGATGTTAACAAAAGGGAGACTTATCAAATTTCATGGGATGAAGAGGATATGATTTTTCAGGTGACCGAAGTTATTTTCTTTGGATTGATTCTTTATACACTGGTCCATGCTTCTTGTTTGCAGATGGCAATCTACGAAAGCATTTTACCCAGTCCATATAGAACCCTAAATGGGGAAGATGCAGACTTTTTTTTGGTTCCTGTTCTTGATTCATGCATCATAACCCGTGCGGACGACTCACCCCACCTGAGTTTGGAGGTAATGCTATGCAGGGATAGTGATAATTGATGCATGAGTTTACTCGGTTTCGTGGATAATGTTTGGAACCATGACATCCAGTAGTAGGCGGCCTTGCCTGTTTTTGGCTGGCTTCTCTTTCTAGCCCTTATTTGCTATACTTGAAGGTCATTAAAATGCTGTGATATTTTTGTTACTCATTGAATATGCTCTATCTCAACTGTCACCATGGTATACTGAAATCCAGCTAGGTTTCAGCTCGAGGTCCATGGAGGACAAATATGGGCAAAACAGAGATAGGTCTCTGGGGCATACCATCAATGAGAGTTAGATCATACACAAGGACAAGAACGAACCACCTACCCACCCACCTACCCACCTGCATGCATACATGCTCTCGCCATGTCGTCGAGAAAGAGAACTACAGCATAAAAGAAAAGGAAACAAAATCTTTTGATCCAATTGGCAACTGAATCCCAGGAATTACATGTCATTGGAATGTCGTGCACAGATTGTCGATTGTATTGGAGGTTACATGATTTCTTCTTAATCTCTTATGCATTTTATTCAAGTACATTTCAAAACCTAGAGAGTGTTGATTCATTTGATTGTATATATAGAACATAATTTCAACTCCTTGGTTTCTTCAACTTCTTATGCGGAATTTCAATCCAGAGGGTTCCCTCTTCTTACTAGTTGTGCTAACTACTTGCCACATCTTTCCTCATCTTAAATAATTGATGGCTGCATTTTTGGTTCCCTTTTTTGAGTAAATTGTTTCACCAATACATAAGTCACCACTAAGGTAACATTGTGATACTATTTGTATAGGTTTTCTTACATTAGTCGGGATGACCTTGGCCCACACATTTTTTACCCTTGAGGTGGTGCCTTATTGATGGTTTCTTATTCTTTGGAAACAAAAATTGCACAAAGTGACATGGAAGGGAGGACATAAGACTTTGGCTGGGTTGGAGCCTATGCCTACCCATGGATATGCATTTCTCTTTTCTCACATCAATTTGGACGCTTTTTGTTTTTTTTTTTAACTTTTGTGAATTTGTATTCGCTTTTTATGTTTTATAAATCCTTTATTGATCAAATCACAAGATTTCTGGGAGAGCTATTCCTTTTATGCTTTCTTTTTTCCCCCCTTAAGTTCTGATTACTTGAAATTCGCAGGATCATAGGGGCTTCAGGAGCTCCCTAGCCTTGAAATTTTATGAGAATGTATATGATCACATTGTAGAGCAATATCCTTACTGGAACCAGTCATCAGGAAAAGACCATACCTGGGTATGTTGTGCCTAAGGATTTCCAGTTTTACATCTTAAAGGAAGTACTATGACTTGCTTGTCTAGTGATAAATCATTTGTAGTGGCCGCTTTTATATTCCTGAAGGCAGTTTTTCTCATGGGACGAAGGTGCTTGCTATGCCCCAAAGGAGATATGGAGCAGCATGATGCTGGTTCACTGGGTAATACTAATTCGAAGCATAACCATTCAACACTTGCCTACCGGCCTGACAACTGGGATGATATTTCCCCTTCCCGATGAGGCAGCCATCCCTGCTTTGATCCTAAAAAAGATATTGCTCTTCCTGCTTGGAAACGGCCTGATGAGAACTCCTTTAGGGCCAAACTTTGGGCCATGTGTGTATCTAAAGTAGAAGTTCTCTTGTCCTCATATTGCTTCCCTTGAGCTGTTTGCATATGTGAATACTCAATACTCTGGTGTGACTTGACAACATGCTGAATTGTGTCTGCTTTCTGCTGCAGGCCTCATGACCAGAGGAGGATGCTGTTGTACTTCAATGGTCATCCGGGGCCAGCCTATGAAAATGGAAGACCGGAGGCTACGTAAGTTCTTTATCAGGACACAGTAGAAGAGAATGGGATATCTATTTCGTTCACTTTTAATCCACTTATTGCACATAGCACAGCATTGGGGGCACACTCGCTTATGTCTGGAGATGAGGAGTTTTAGCTCTTCAGCTACAATAGGAGTCGCCAATGCTTCATAAGTATTATTTTTTAAGTACTAGTAGATAAATCGCATGCGGATTTGATGAGTGCTCTTAACTAGGTGAAGTCTAGAGAAGGCAATTAACAAAATGTTTCCTAACATTGTTTGTTGGTACTTTGGGCAATAATCTGCAAATGACCAGGAAAGGCTTAGGTGACAAAAAATTTACAAAAAAGGGCGTCACTATTTGTTGGAATAGTAAAACGTCTTTAAGAGAAGGCGATCACTATTCATTGGAGTGGTGAATTGGCTTACTGTCTTTCAATATAGGAAGATAAAAATTTTGATTTAGGAAGCATACTTGGGTATTAGTCCCTACCGAAAAAGCAACATTATGAGGACGAAGACTTCCATTCAAGCATTCATGAAAAACCTCTTGAAATCCTTTGTGTAAGAAAGAGTTGGCTTCTTGGTATGGCCATGGATTTGAGTTCATGGGGTAAAGGTACAACATGCAAAGGTCGTGGGCACGAGGGCTGTATTTTTCTCCGACAATCTCCATGGCCACGTGTCTTCCGAGCTGCATTCATCTCATGAAGAGGTCTAATGCCTGAAGCTTCCTCTTGCTTGGAAGGGCAAACATCTTCCCAATTTATAGAAAGGCAATCATTAATGATTTCACTATTGGACCACCAAAAAAAAAAAAAAAATCTCCCATGACTTTGTGCACATGACTAGCAAAGCTAGCTAGACTGGTAGGCAAAGACATGAATTAAATTGGAAGACACCCATCGTGTTCTCTTCAGCGTCAATTTGTCTCCTCTTGAAAAAACCGTGGACTTCCACCCTTAACAATCTCTTTGGGGAGTCTCCCCACAACAATCTCCCAAAAAGCATTAAGGTTAGCTTGCCTGTTGATACGTGGCAGAAAGAATGATTGACAAAAGAAAAATACAACCCAGAGTAGCATTAAGAGACTTGGCATTCAATAAATTGCAGGTGTGGAATGAAAATGAGTCGGTAAGAGTTGGAAAAAGTGGGTGGGAATGTGTATGAGCGGTTTGTTGTATGTGGGAGTGGAAGGAGTGGAAAGAAGTGGAATGAAGTGACAGTATTGATATTAGTTATGTTAATGATTTGTGTACTATAGTAATAATAATAATTATTAATTATTATAATAATCCTGATCAAAAGCAATTAATTATTATAATAACAATAATTAATAAATAATAATAATTATTAATATTTATAATAATAATCAACAATAATAATTACAATAATAATTCTTATTAATATTAATAAAAAATCTCAATAATTGTTAAAAAAAATAATAATTATTAATATTAATATTAATAATTATTAATAATTAAATAAATATTATAATTATAATTATAATTATTACAGTAATTATTGTTATTAATGAATATTAGTAACAATTACAATAAAAATTATTATTAATATTAATAATTATTATTATTGCTATGAATAATAATTATTAATATTAGTATTAATAATGATAGCAATTACTAATGACTAATTACTAATATTAATAATAATTCATAATAATAGAATATAATTGATAATATGAAGAATAATAATTACTATTATTGTTATTATTATTAATAATATTAATAATAACTAATCTTAGTAATTTGTATTAAATAATATATGATAAATAATAATAATTCTTAAAAATAATTACTATTACTATTATTATTAATTAATAATAATTAATGATAATAAATAATAATTAATATTCATAATTATTAATATTATAATTACTACAAATTAATTAATTTATTATTAATAATAATTATTATTTATCAAAAATAATTACTATTACTAT